>CABFOW010001840.1:53353-64751 GCA_902141385.1 Timema californicum
CGTCCCCTCCCCCTCCCCCCTTCCTCGAGACGTGACTTCTATGGTAGAAATTTAGTCTTACGTTTTACGAACACGTACACTGTATGAGCAATTACGTCACCTTTAAAACCATTCTGACAACTACTTACTAAACGAGTTTGTAATTACAGTAAATAATAGATTAACCGTTTTAGTTACAACAGTATTTATTGTTACCATACATTACTACAAAACAAAAAAGAATGTAAGGGCATTACTGAACAATCCTAGACTTGAGGATTTTCAACAGTTTGGATGGTCTAATTTGAAAATTGGGTTTTAGCATAAGATATTCCCTAGACCTCTGTATTAAAGCGGCAACATTCTTCCATCCGAGATGTCCAGTTTTTAATTTTTATCTCGCGCATCTATCTATATTACTGCGGCCATTCTTTAACCATGTTAGGCCATTTTAGTCCCCCAAAAAATAAGTCTACAAAATTTTATCAGATGCTTTTAACGTTTTTTACGTTGATACGTACTCTATTAGTTATCGAGTTATACAACATTCGTGAATGATTGATGAAGTCATGTGAAGTGATTCATCGGTTCGAGAGTTTAATAATTTTTTGTTTACCATATAGGTTTATTAGCTTGTAAAGAGATAGATCAATTACATTAAACCAGCGGGTATGTGCATCATGTTCCACTTAAGCTTAAGTCACATTTAGCCGTCTTTCAATATTCAACTATATATTTGTTCTAAAATATGATTTAGCCCAATATACAGTTGAAAATAATAAATTAAGTTCATTTTCAACGACGTTTTACGCAAATTGACTCAGTTTTGTGGCCAAGAAGAAGTCTAAAGGAAATTCAACTAATTTTGGTAGAACGTATGTTCTGAAAACAAGGGTGTCCGCAGGGTGGAGCCAGGGGGCAATTCCTCCACCACCCCCTGAGAAGTTTGAAAGATTTTTCATCTTATTTTCAAGAGACAAGGGTTGCCTTAGTAAAGCAGTTTTTGAGGCTTCAATTTAATAACTTTTCCCGGCCCCCACCGTACTAGGGGATATTCCATACCCTCACACCCCTAGTTTGCCCCCCCTCTACCCCCGGAGAAAAATACTGCAGGCGCCCTTGTCTGAAAAGTATTTTCACCTCAGTGGCGGAGTTTGGTTTGGTGGCACCTCCCACTACGGACCTCACCCCCCCCCCCTTAAAGCATTGCTCCGCCTTTACCTATTATTATTATTATTATTATCATCATTATTATTAGCACCGTGTATTACTACCCGTTCGGATTAGACGCACTTACGCTAATGAGTAATGGTAGGGTGATTGTGAGACGAAATGGAGGACCTACAGTTTAACGTGGAATCCGAACCACGGTGGAGGCCTGGCATTCCCCACATTCACAATTTGTGATTAATACACGTCTTGTAATTATCGCCTTTACCTCCCTCTTTCATTTAGCCCTCATGTAATCGTGCCATTGCATTTTGTTTTAATATAAAAGTATAAAAGGTTAAATACGTAGTGTATACTTTTTTATAATATGTCTAATTACTAGGCTAGTTTAAATAAAATAATCGAAAATGATAGGATTGGAACAAACGTCTGGAATAAGTAAAATCAAAATGTACAATAAAATATAATTGTGCAATATATTTACATTCTCTGAATCTCTGACACATCTGAAAAGGCATCATATATTAATTCATTCAAGTTTTCATCACTTAACTAAATTATTATATCTGCTCATTTTAAAACATAACAAAACTCAAAAAAGTTGACGATGCAAATAAAAACTCTTATGCCACAAGCAACCACGAACAACCACGAACAATTGATCTACTACCAACATTATCATGAACAAACTATTTTTCACAAGAATCTAGTTAACAGCAAATTTCTATTTTTAGTTAGATATGTTACCCTAATTTTCTCGATCATGTATACCTAAACGTCATTTCAAAAGAAAAATCACAAAATGCGCTGGCTGAAAAACGTAGATTACGTATCCCGTCTTCGGCTATAGTTTGGCTAAAACTTATAACGTATCCCATCCTCAATGTGATAAAATTAAATTGCATAATCTTTTTCTCTTCTAAAAACTAGTGCACCTTTAAATCCTGGAAAGAGCCCCCAAATCCCTCTTCAAACCTACTGAGTACAGTCGCGGGAGGTGCAGGTCCGTAGATTTGACCCTGTTCAACCTACCAAAACCCTCTGTATAGTAGTTTTTTTTTGTTTTTTTTTAGGAATATAGACCTTTCAGAACGGACTTCCCACCAAAATAAGTGTATAGATATAGTCTTCCTTTTTTTTATCACCACATCTTACTACCTTTACATGTTATACGCATATAAGAAAATTATTCTATTGGGGTAGGGATGAGGAAGGAAGCAGTTAAGAGGCAATCTACCAGAATTTGTCTGGAAGGAGGGTGGGGAAACAGCTTAGGAAAAACCTCCCTTCGATGACCCGACCGGGAAGCTAACCCCGATCTCCTCGTCATCAGCAGTCCAGTCTGACACGATAATGACGCGTTATAGAATATATACCATTCGGCCGCTGAAGCGGGTATTGCAGTCTTACTTTAACGATTTAATTTATTTGCTGTCATGGTTACTGAATAAAGGTGACCTGGCGGTCTAGGGGATTGACACAATAATACAGTAAAATGTACAATTAATGCTAGTCACAAAATAATATGTTTGAATATTCTAGATTGTTCTTCCAACCAAAGTCAGGGAGGGCATAGTGTACTTTACATGACGTATATGTGGACCTTGAAGCGGTGGGAGGTTATTTTTCATAACAACTAGCTAATGATGACGTATCAGATTTAAAATATTATCAGAAAAATAGCATAGGTTAGGAAATTTTCACAAGATGACAAAAACAAAATTGGTCACTTCTAGACACGAATATCACGCAAAGCGGATGCTAGGTTGGATTTAGATAGCTTTTTTTTATCTTATTTTTTTATCAACGCGTCTTACTACCCGACTATCTGTTCGGGTTGCGCGCTTATTTAGATAGCTAATGTAGTTAACTAATGCCAAAAAACACAGAAAAAAAGTTGTTTTTTTATAGAAATTAGATTTTGTTTTTTACGGTCAACTTTGCTCAAATTTAATTATACTACCTTTAGGAGTTCAGAATTTTCAATTTTTTCTCGAAAAATCAAAGTTTGATTAGTTTTATTCAATTTTAAGATATTATTACCTAGTATAATCTGTTCATGATAGATTTTTACCTAAATTACAGCTCAAAAATGATATGTTTAGGTTTTGGGTTACCAAGACTTGTAAAAGATCACTGTTTAGTTATAGATGTTAAGTTTTTTAATTACCTGTTATATTTTACATTTAAAATAACGTAAACTTAAGTTTTCTCGTACTATTTCATTACTTTTAATGATTTATTTTTATCTGACTCGAAACAATATTTTAAACATAATTAAAAGTACATATTCTTCGTTTTAAAATGTTGATTATGTGTAATGTAGTGCATACATCAATACCTTTTAATACAGGCATCGTATTTACTTGGAAAAGAGAAAATTCTTGTCATTTAATATATAAATAAATATATATAATTATATATGTATATATATAGTTATGTATATATATAGCTATATATAATTATGATTTTATGATTATTGTATTGTATGATTATTGCTAATTATTTAACCGAATAAAATATTTTCATCCACTGCGTGGGTGCATCATTGTAAAGCACTTGTTTCCGTCACGTTTAACCACATGGTTTAAATTCGTCTGTCGTCATTTTAAAGCTATTTTCGTTAGACCTTTTGTGGAAGTGCTGTGAATAATTTTTTTTAAGTGGAATAAAACGATAAATAAGCTTTATGTCCGATCTCAAATAAATATATAAATAATATTGGCCTAAATTACTGTGATTAACTATCACATTCATATATTACCATCTGTTTTATTACAGTTATCCAAATTGATATATTATGTCAGCTGTTGGCGTAGGGATAGGCCTATATTAGGGACTATTTCTAGTAACTGTATGAGCTGTCGTCCAAGTAAACTAAGGTCTTGAATGAATTATAAATAGAGTTCCCCAATATTTCCTTTCGTCTAGTTTTAAAAATATTGTCCAATATATTAGAAAGATAGGCTTATGTTTAAAAATCCGAATGCGTGTGATAATTTTTTTCACACAAAAAACAACTTGTGATTTATAAATATGCCTGACAGAAATGCTTCTTGAAATATTTATTGTACAAATATTGCTTTATACTGCTCTAACTAAAAAAAGTTTTCATTCAAACTCTACTCGAAGGGGGGGAAAATCCTATTCGCAACCCCTACTGATTCTTATTAAAACTTTATAATCTATCAAAAGAAAGCTGCAGGGTTCATGACTTGATGCATAAATACATTAAAGAAAAGTAGTTCTACTAGCAATCTCAATTATCTTTTTACAGTATTTTTTTATATTTAAATGCTTGGAAAAAGAAACAAATGTAACGGAACTCATTTGTGTGTTTGGACCGATAAAAAAAAAGATCAATATTTGGTTCATAAGGGTAAACACTTCGTATTAAAATTTCAACTTGCGGTTAAATTTTCGAAATTTTATTAGGTGTTGCACATCTTCATGTGATCGCATTGCTATTAAATTCCTTATTTATAAATTTTGACCAATAAAAAATGTAAATATTGACTATTGAGTCCAAAATAAAGATAGATCATGGTTGTACAAACATTTCTACTATGAGGTTTAAGGAAAAACAAACTTTTAGAGACTTACTTATAATTACCCTAAGGAATTGGAGAATTATTGCGTTAAAACTTAAGCAGTATCTCTTTACAATTAAAGCTCACAAAATTGTATTAATATATTTTCCAATATCTCAGAAACGGTTGGTTTTATAAAAAATATTTTTCATATAAAAGTTTTTTTAATAGTACTACAATTTTGCGATGATAAGTTATTTAGTATCTCAAATATTTGCGGAGATACGGAAGTTTCTGCTTTTGTAAAATACCCTTAGGGTACTTATAATAATTCGCGTAGAATAATTTTACTTTAAACTAGAATGTGCGAGCTGCTGTCTGAGATTTCGTCTCGCTTCAGAACTAATTTTGAATTAAGAAACTAAAGATCTATTTCAGTTTCAACAATATTGAAAATATTCTTAGATAGAACAAACAATCGCCCTTCTAACATAGCGCTCAGACAATTAATAATGATAAAAAAAAAGGGGACATTCCTAGTTTTCCAAGGAATCTGGTCACCCCTTTTCCATAAAAATAATACGGGTCTGGCCGGATTTATTTTATTTGAGTTATTTATCGTACACTTTCTGAACCGACTGAACATATCAGCACACGAGAATTTTTATTAGAGAGAACGAAAAGGCCTACCAATTTCGCCGGGAAAGGTATTTCCACAGACTTTCACGTGAGTGGGTATAAACCGAACGGGTAGTAAGATGCGATGATGATGATAATAATAATACATGAGACAATCAACACCGAACCGACGGCTTTGCTAAAAAAAAAATTATTGCGCGAGAAAAATCCATCAACCTCGGCTGGTTTTGAACCCATGAACTTTGGATCGTGAGGCGGGCACTTTACTCCCAAGACGGCAGAGATTGACATTTAATCAGAGATAATTGATTATTTGATTCCACTTGAATCACATAGTTTAACGAGGGAGGTGTGTAACCAATGTTAACACCGCGGTCTAGTCTGTGTAATGCGTGCGGTTAACTGGTGCTGTGGCGGAATAGTTCATTGCTGTGTCAAACTCCCAGCAGGGTCAGTTAGTTCACTCAGTCTCCGCGAGTCTTCGCTACTGGCGAACTGCTAACCGCTTTGTCTCTATTCTTGGGTGGAACGTCTGGTCAACGTCTTCTTCACAACGTGGAGGCCGAAGACATTAAAACGGTTCACATAAGAATGTTTCGTTACTGAGAAGGATACTAAACGAGAATAATATTTTATTTTTGAAAAAAAAATAAAAAATCCTGTTTTGATTCAAGGTTGTCGCCATAGGTCAGTGAGAAAGTATCAATCGCTGTCAGGATACACGGCTTAAAATACTGTGGCCTTTTTCGTTTTATGGAACTACTATATTATGTCTAAGCTTATATTCTCTTCCACTCTTCACCTACAACCACCCTGTCATGTCAATAAGAAAGAGGGGAAAGAAAATGACGAAAACCCGCCTAGGTGGCGTAGTTGGCTAACGCGCTTGTCGTGTTGAGCTCGACTGCTGAGGACGGTAAGATCGAGGTTCGAATCTCGGTCGGGTGAACTGGGGGTGGTTTTTCCTAAATGGTTTTCCACTTTCCCTCCACGCAAATGCAGGGTTCACTTCCTCTAATTAAACCTTCCCAATTCCTAATCCATAAAAAAAACTTAGAGAGTCGTTTGGTATGAGCTTACGTCACATTTTCTCACATTACGAGTATTTTATATTAATAAAACCAAAATGAGTTGTTAAGAAAAAAGGGCTCTGTTGGAATCTTTCGACTTTAGTTTGATATGAATTATATTTTAAAATAACTTATCGTACAATTAAATATTGCGTTAGAGCTGAATGTCTGCAAGGCAATTTCTCGCTTAAAGAAGTCCCATTGCTCACGTCTGAACAGAGACAAATATTTAGAAAATGTATGATGTATCTTAACCTTTTTACTTTGAAATTATAGATATTATAATACGCCAAAAACACTTCCGCATGCTCAAAACAATACATCGCTATTCGATAGGAAAACAAACGTTATCTACACTTTGTTTATTTTTCGACATTGATTTCTGATTTGAATAATGACGCCCTAGCTCAGTCTGTAGAGCGTCTGGCTCTTGTGATTCCCGACTGGGGGCCGATAATAAATTATAGAGTTTTTGGTGAAGTGACGTTACAAGCCTGGTTCAGTGGCGTAGCTTACACCCCCGCAGACCCCACAGCGTGGGGGGGAGGGGCCCATACATTGGACATTGTTACCAGTTGAATAAAAATCAGATTGAAAAGTATGCAGTTAATAAACATTTTGTTTACAGTGCTTACACACACACACAAATTTGCTAACTGCAACAGATGAGGAAGTGACTTGAAGGAATACGAAGAAGCCCTTATCTATAATTTAACCTACGAGGTAAACAGTTTTAGAGCAGCTATGAAAATTTAAATTGAAAATTAATCATCAATACGACAGTTAGCTGATTGTTTCTTGAACTTTACACTATGGCATCAAGCTTGTCAGATCTGTGCATTGCTTTTCTTTTGTTTCTCACTATTCAAGTTACTGTTCCTACAGCTTCAAGATCCTTTTCGAAGTTTTAGTTCATAAAAAACTATTTAAGAAGAACCGTGAGTCAACAAAGACTTTGCGCTCTCAATGTATTATGTATTAAATGTGTAAAAAGCACGTGACCTCGACCGACATGAAGTAATTACATCATTTGCCTCTCAAAAAAAAAAGGAAAATCGCTATTTCAGCTTGACTTGACTCAATATGAAAAAAAAGGTTAAATGGCTACTTAGTAATAATACATGTATTTTTTAGTTCCTAAAGTAAAGTAGTAATTTTTTCATGTTTCTAACATGAGTTTGTTTTATTCCTATTCCAACCCTTTAGTTAAGTTAGCCAAAATCGCTCAAAAAGTAAAGAGGTCAGGGGGACTAAATTTGTCTGGGGGGAGGTGGGGGCAGTTAAAGAAAGTTACGCCACTGGCCTGGTTGTTGTTTGTTGTTTTAGAACTAATTTAGCATAGTTTGTGAAGAAGTTGCACAAAACCACAAAACAATCTAAAATTTGGTTATCGTGTTTGTCCTTGATACAAATAGTATTATTATTATTATTATTATTATTAGCACCGCGTCTTACTACCCGTTCGGGTTATACGCACTTACGCTAATGTGTAATGGTAGGGTGATTGTGAGATGAAATAGAGGACCTACAGTTTAACGTGGAATCCGAACCACGGTGGAGGCCTGGCATTCCCCACATTCACAAGATGTCTTGTCAGAGGTGAAGGAAGGGTTAATAGTAAAACCATCAACATTAATACATTGTTTTATTATATTTAACCCATCCAACGAGATGATCAAGTAATATCGGTACTAGACACGAAGACAACTTTATTTAACGCTAAACAGAATAATCACTATATCGATGAGTCGATTACTGAACTCGTTTCCTTTAGCACTGAGTCTTACTTCCCATTCGGGTTATACGCTTATGTAGGCTTACTAATTACGCTAGTCAATTAGAGACTAGGAAGGTTGGATTTTGAGAAAGTGTAGCCGCATTTGCGTGGACTATAAAACCATTTAAAAAAATTGGTACACCTGACCGGGATTCAAACACAGATTTCCTTGTAATCGGAATCCTAGCCTTAACTCTAGAGTGACGCCTTAGACCATACGGCCACTTAATCAGATTTAATTATTTCTTAGTTGTAGTTTATTTGTTATTGTCTAAGCAATACGCGCTTTCTTTCTTAGTTATACCGTGGAGTCTAGTCTGATTAAAATAAATATGATAAAAAGTTACATTAGTAATATCCATCCATTCTTAGAACAGTCGATAGTGTGTCCACTTAGTGAGATAAGGGCTCTGGGTTAGTTTCCTGGCATGGTCAAATTCACAACGATTAATTGATCACCGGTGGACTAGGTGTTGTGACTTTTAGAAATGAGTTTTAGTTTGTAAGTCGTATAATGATATATAATCAGTTAATTCTGGAAGTTCATTTTAAATGCCTCCAACAACAAAGAAGTATATGTATACAATATTTAACGATGTTTCAGCCAACAACGTGCCGAGAACTCAATTGGATCCCCCCCCCCTCCTCCCCCTGCCCCACCCCCTTACGTGCTCAGCTTCATACTACCCGTGCGGCTCAATACTCGGTACACGAAGTCAGGATTATAAACGCGACCTCTTTGTCACAAAAAAAACAAACCAGAACAAATTGACGGAAAAGTCCACGTGACCACCTATGCGGGTGATTTGGCTTATTTAACTCTTTTTATTACTCCATCACTTTGTATCTGTTTATTGCTCCATCATTTTGTATCTCACACATTTCTTTTTGCAATTAGCTATCATTTAAAGCTTTAGACGTTATCGCTTTTAAACCAAAAGCAGCGAGTATTGTCGTCGGATCTTTGATCACTCTTTTATAATTTTGTCCTTCCCTCTCAATCACTTTCTAATGTCAGTTGCGTATAAATCGACCATTTTGTTGGGAATTTTAGTTGATAAAAATAGTACTCTCCAAGTTTGAAAGGTGAAAAATTTGGCTAAGTTTCTTGAATAATCTACGAAAGTAAAAATAACATATTCGAATAAAACGAATGAATCTCTATATTCTAATAACCCTTCAAATTTTAATTATTTTTAACATTTAACATTTTAGGGGCGGGGGATCATTTGTACTCTCTGGATTAACAAATTTTGGTTCAAAAATAAATATTGAGGATGAACCTGAATATCTTTATGGGAGAGGTTTGGCGCGCTAATATAAAGGTACTGGGTTCAATAAATGTGTCAAGATGTGATTATTTTAACTCATTGCTAGTAAAATGTTGACGTCATTAATAAAGTTTATCGAGATCTCACATAACTCAATACATAATTGTATTATTTTTATATAGAAATGAAACTTGTAAAAGGATGCCACTCCACCATTTTTATTTTATAACAAACGTTCGATAATTAATCAAAGGATCACAAAATTGTTTCCCAATAAAAATTAAACTTTAATAATTGTGATTAAAATTTAAACTTATCTAAGGGCACCACTTACTTAAATGAAAACATCTCAATGGAATATTTATTATGGGAATGGCAGCTATGAAGCTTCAAATCCACTAAAACAATCCTTGATTTCTTAGAATTACCCACTTCGGTGGTTGAATGATCTGAAGTGTCACTCGCAATAGATTAGATTGCCGACACCTGGAAGATCTTGGTTCAAATCCAGATTTTTTTCCCTAAATGGTTTCCCATCCTCCTGCCACGCAAGTTCTGGAAAGTTTTCTCTAAATGTTATCTTCATCATACTTATCCCGTTAGTGTAAATATTCTGATAACCCAAACGAGTACTAAGCCACAATTCACGACAAAAAAAACACTTAGCCCTAATGGTTAGGGAAAAAACGCCCTCAGTACACCTAACTGAGATGCAAACCCCCATCTTCCAGCCAATGGTAATTCCATTCCAGTCTATTGTGAGAGTGACGCCTTTGACCATTTGATCAGCGAGGTGGGTAGGAAGGGACATGTGTATATCTTACACCTCTATTTAATCATGAACCATATTTTGGAATAAAAGGTTATCCTTAACCCACGTAAATCATTTTTACTACCAACATTTATCCCCTCCTCTCACCATATAACGCATTGGAGACATATTTTCTACCTTTCCTCACCTCCCAAGATAGTTACGTGGTTTATGGGTGAACCCTAAAATTCCCCTTCTTAAGAAATTTGGGATTTCTGGACGTCTGCAAGATGTATCAAAACTCTACCTCAAGAAAGGATTGTATAACAGGAAATAATTCCAAGCACTGGTCTCGAACCTGTACCTCATGTCTGAGCCGCGTGAGACTTTCGATGAAACTATACCCTTTCTACAGTAGGAGAGTTGCTAAGCGCATGAGGTTCTTTATTGGAAACATTATCTGAAAGTAACTAATGTCAAATTGTTCGTAAAAAGTAATATTATATTATCAATAACTATTTCCGACCCGCTTCGGTGGCCGCATGGTCTAACATCACTCTCGCAATAGACTAGACTGCCGACGAGTGGAGATCGGGGCTCGATCATGGTCGGGTGTAATTAGGGTGGTTTTTACTAAATGTTTTCTCACTCTCCCTCCACAAGAACGCAGGTAAACTTCATCTAGACTGAACCTTCCAAATACTTAACACACTATTGTAATCAGTACAGAGGCATGTAGCTCGAACGGGTAGTAAGGCGCGGTGCTAAATAATCTATCCAAATAGGTCGATATTAGTTACTTTCAGCCAATGTTTGTGATAAAGAACCTTCTGCTAGCTGTCAACACCTCTCCTACCGTTGATAGGGTATAGTTCTAGGTCATTCTATTCTTATATCAGACAGCGGCCGCTGAAATAGTGCGAGCGGTGCAGTCTTCAGTGGGTGCGTGCGTGCGCATTGATATAGCTTTACCCCGGAGCCAACAAGCCTAGTACAGAGAAAGTATCTCACATGGGAAAGAAGCGGCGTTAGGGAGGGGGGGGGGGAGAAGTTACGTACGGAGTGACCAAAAAGAATGTGGGCCGCTCCGTGACTGTCCTTTTAACGAGCCGCTACGCAACTTCCGATCTGTTTTTGCAGGGCAGACGTATGAGTTAACCAAGTGGTCGTGCCCAAAGGCAGGTACCCCCCCCCCCCCCTCCCCCCCCCCC
>CABFOW010001840.1:65002-85526 GCA_902141385.1 Timema californicum
TCACTCTCCGCAACACACACAAACACAATAAATTATGTAAATCTTACTTTAGTACGTTCAAATACGGTAGAGCAGTGGTTTTCAACCTAGGGTACGCGTAGTTAATTTAGTAGTGTCAATTTTTTTTCTTCTTAGAATTAATTAAATTTGAACTTTGATAGAGCTCAGTGCTCTCACTACAGTGTGTTTATCGAACTATGTAGACCTTATTTTATGACTCATTACCTATACTATATATCTATGCTATATATCAAAGATAATATACGAGAGGAAGAAATAATGGCCACCCATATCCTTGACACTAGTATAGTTGTCCCCTACTGCATTCTTTCTTTACTCATTATATTTTCTGTTTTTTTAAATAGCAATTTCTGAATTATATCGTTATTGGGGAGTACTTTTAAATTTAAGTATATAATTTTATGTATTATCATTAAACAATGAATGAGGTATTTTCATTTATGTTTTCTAGTTTTTTTGTATGTCCAAGCTGCAAATAAATTTACCCAAATGACTGTGTGAGGGTTTTTTACTTAACTAAAATATATTTCGTTTTAATAAAAATAGCACCATTCCTCCTTAAGTTATGTAACTATTCTAAAAAAAACATGACTTTGGCGATAGAGTCAAAAAGTTGATGATAAACTATATCACGATAGTAATATATTGTATACGTTTAGAACAGTATGTGCTGCATTTGGATGCAAATAATATAAGCTACAGAATATATATTATAATATTATTATTAGGTGTTTTGTCTTACGACAGGTCCATTCCCTTTGTCAGTGAGCTTAGATCGCCCATACTACTTGTTCCCTGCCTCCTTTTCACGAAATAAAGAATATAAAAATAATTAAAGTCTAAATTTATGATATCCAGTTTGCCATCCGTCTTCTAGTTTGAATGTTTTCGTACCGAATTATTACATCACAAGCGATCATTATTGCTAACTTATTAACAATTACTTTGTATTAATAATAATTTCTTCAAGGTTGAAAGCTTAAAATGCATTTTATATAGCCAACATGCAAATGTTCTCATGTTTATTTTTCAAACACAAGCCTAAGGCATTTATCTTTAAAATTTATAACAAAATTAAGGCTGTTGACATTAAACTATATTATTTTTATGCCAGTAAAATATATACAAGCCGAACGGGTAGTGAGACATAATGACCAAAATAATAATAATAATAATCTAGTTCTACATTATTTAGCAAGCGAATCACCCGAACATGTAAGCTGCAGTGGTGCAGGAACGTTTTTATTTATGCATTTTTCTAATTTATTTTAAGCATGCCAACAGTATAATAAAAACACAAAACAAATTAAGAAAAATCATTTATGACGAGGCTCAACTCAAAATTATAAAATACAACAAAATTAAGTTCCGTTCAACAGTACCTAAGTGACCATGAGCTACTGACCTAAGGATCCCGGGTTGAATTCCTGGTATAACCACAAAATGAATCAGTGTTGAAATGTGGGTTTACCCTTTCATAGTGATGAATTAACGGCCGGGGATTGGATGTTGTGCCTGGCCTAGTCTTAAAGTTATATTATAAGGCATATGAAGCTACTACAGTCCTAGCAAGACGGTAATGGACAGTCATTAAAAAGGTTCATCTCAGCATACGCCACTGTACTTGACCGGGGATGAAAACACGAAGGTGGGATTATTCACTAGTTAGTGAACCTTGATTAAAACTCTATGCCCTTAAAGACAAAAGGAGAGTAAACTTGTAATGAGATAAGGAGGTGGTTCCGACGCAATCCTCCGCCTGCTGTTGCCGGGATCTCCTCCGGATATTAATCCTGATTGCGTCACTGGACCGCCATGCTCGTAAATATTGGAGACGCCTATCCAACATGTGATGAGCAGTGTTTACATTAGAATATATTTATTGGAAATACGTTACAGAGTAGCTGACAGTCAGAAGAAGCTAGCAAACAGCTGGCGTGTCTGGTTGACCTGGGATTTTAGAATTAGTATTAGAATCCTCACAGGATATACTAGGGTTGATAATTTCCCAGAAACTTGTTTTACATCCTTTCTTTATTCTAATGCTGGATTATTACCACATAATTACTCCTCTCAACCACATCTAACTAGAGTTAGTCGTTAACATAGTACAAAAAGTAATACAAATATATGCTTACTTTAATCTAAATAAAGCAATTTAATAAATTGCTGTGAATAAATTGGTAAAAACGACCTGTTATCGCCACGAGAATGGATTCGAGAAAAGGTACAAGGTTCAACTGCAGATCGTAAGAAATATCACAAAAATACAACCTAAGTAAACGTTTATGTTCGAACCCTAGCCAACGATTTAAACCCAATGAAGAAAATACAAGGAAAATGCACAAAAAGTATTCACCTAGGTTAAGAGAAAACCCTCTAAATCAGCTTTACCTAGACGCAATAGTGAAAAAAGTAGTGCAACTACCCACCTCCAGAATCCTGCCAAAATATAGAGTACTTTAGGACCTAGGTTGTTG
Organism: Timema californicum; assembly: GCA_902141385.1. NCBI lineage: Eukaryota > Metazoa > Arthropoda > Insecta > Phasmatodea > Timematidae > Timema > Timema californicum. The sequence goes on from CABFOW010001840.1 coordinate 67,504, forward strand.
GGAAGCGTGGGAAACAAACATATAGGTCAAATTCACCAATACCCCAGAAGTGATATTTAGATCTTGCGTTTGGTTTCATTAAAGTTCCTGAAGGCGGGTATTAACCAAAAGAGCAAATAATAACAAACATTTGCTCGTGTTCTTTTGAAATGATCACCTTGCGTCCATACAGGAGCGAATATGTTCTTGAGCCATCGTTTTACAGCCGATTGTGAATTAAATATGGCTGATCGAAATAATAAACTATTTTGTTCAAGTACTGCTTTTATTGTAACATATGGTTATTTTTAGCACTGAGTATTCCTACCCGTTCGGGCTATAGGCTATGTTTTACTAGATTTGTTAAAAGATAAGAGAAATAAACGTTGGCGGCAACCAAATAAGTTTAAAAATAAATAACATAAGGTGTAGGTCGTTTGTTAAGGGACTGGTAAAAGAATACCAATATGGAATGTTTCGAAATTTGTACAGAATGTCAATGTAAATTTAAAAAAATTATATATTAAAAATATTAACTGCACTACACCAAAAGCGTTTAGACAATACAATAATCACCGTCCACACTAAACTAGCATGAGCGAGTCTTTTCTTTGATGTGCCGACGTCCAACCGATGTTTTTTTGAACACGAGCGTATGTTCGTTCTTGATCGCGCTTTTGATGGGTATGCTCCTTGATACTAGCGGCCATAATTTTTTTTAACGCCTCACGGAATAAGAGATCATAAATTTGACGTCAATAAATGTAACTGTGTGTACACGAACCCTCCAAATGAATATGTGCGTTTCAAACGACTGACCTCATAAAAGATCCACGAACTGAAGATGGTCTGCAGGAAGTTGTAGACGATGAGTACATTGCGAAGGTTGAAAGGTTTTCTGTTCTCCATAAGCCGAGGACCCAATACTTTGGCGAAGTAAGCGTAGGCCAGACAAATGGCCAAAGTTGGGAACGGGCTGGTCATCATCGACCATTGGTTCACCCTGGGATCTGAAACACGACGGAAACAATCACATTTATATAAATTTAAAATATTATACTTATATTTTGTACTTAAGTTAGTCACAAATCATGAAAACCGTTGAAATTATTTTATAAAGATTTACTTCATCAGACCCACCCGCGGGCACGGGGTCTAAATGCCAAGGTCACTCAATACCTCCACGCAGATGTGTACGCATATGCTATACATTCTTATATGCATCCACATCCCATTAAGTGTATATATATATACATACATACCTAAGATGTACGAGAACCACTTTATCAATTTGAGACTATATAGAGACGAAACGATGAAAAAAATATAGAGAGATAAGAGATCAAGACGAGAAAACCTATTTTTAAAGTACAAAAATGTAAACTTTGTTTACGAAAGTAAATATATAGTTTAGAGTGTGCCAAAGTTCCTTTTGACATCTGGACCAGAGCTTTATTTGGATTATATTATGGTTCATTCAAACACTTAACGATATAACTGTTACACATTTTAAATGCGACTAATAAAATAGTGATATTTGCAATGTATACCATTTATAATTTAATTTTGTAGTGTAACAGATTATAATGTTAAAGTGTGATATTGAAAAACAATGACAAAAAAAATCTTAATGAGGGCGGTTTTGGAGGGAAAAGTGCGGTCTATTTTCAGTCTGCGGTATTATTATAAATAACAAATTCTCGGTTTAGTTTGAAAATTTCATAGGGCAGTTATTTTCAATTTCTAGAAATTTCAAGATTCATTTTAACTTTCGAGAAAAGATGGAGATATTTTAAAGTCTCGTACATCCCTAATTTATTTTAATGGCCGTAGTATTTTGATCGTGCAAAGGTAGCATAATAAATTTGTTGAATGTGGACTTGGGTGAAATCTTCTACAAGGTTTAAGTTGTACCTAAATAATTTGAACTAAAATTTAATTTCCAAGTTAAGAATATTTAAGTCAACGGAAGGACGAGAAGACCCTAGCGAGTTTAATATGAATGAGGTGGAATGTGTGCTTGTCTTACCCAAAAATAAAGTGAATTGGCAGCGGTTTTGAATTTAGTGTATACTCTATGGAATTTCACTAATATTAGTGTGTTTTATTTATGTAAAAACAAACTATGAAAAATCGAAAAACTCTACAAAACTTGTCGAATGGTTTTTTGGAATTATACCACTATAAAGCCACATGGCTGACTCTTTCACTAACAATGTTTACCCACTTCCAGATGAGCTGGAAACTTGAAATTTGGCAAACTTATAGCTTCTAGCCTGTGACCGACGGGAAAATTCCAAAAAGTTAAAAATTTTAAGCCCCGAAAAAAATAATTCAAAATGGCGGATCAAATTTAAAGTGGGTGCGAACTTTTCTTTGAGGTCTCTTTTGGCTAAACGGTAAGACCCATAAAAAAAAAAGGCTCTGGAATTACATTAGTTTACATCCACTTGCAAAGAAAACTGATTGAAGGTTTGGGGGCGAAGCCCCCAACGGGCAAAGCGAGTTAGATATATAACCCGAAAATTAAGAATAGTTTACTGAAGGGTAAAAAGTTTTAAAAAAATGATTTACTCTGCTTTAAAAATTTTGATTAATAGACACTAAACAGGATTGCAATTCTCATTTTCTGATTAAAATTACTGCTAGGGTACTTTCCACTAAGGATTTTTTTTCAATCGTCATCATTTCTACACAACTATTTGAAATAGGAAATTACTTATCATTGTAAAGTTGCAGTACTATTATAGATTTTAAAAAATCATTCGAAATATATTTTTCTAAAAATCATTTTCTGAACTATAAGCATTTTATTCTTATGACCTTTGGTGGACAAAGATGTTTTTCTCTTTTTACTATTATTATGTAAGTGTTTCTAGCTCCCAGTGCCATAGAGTAAGTAAATGACAGTGTAAATTATTTCATTTACAATATTTGGTGCAATGTTTCTACAACAATGTATACACCTATTATTTCGTTTCACAAATCTCACGAGTTTTTAGTAAATGTTTATTTAATTGGGTGAAAGTCAGTGTGGTGCCCCGTAACATTTACTTTCTGGTTTGAGGCTGATCTTTGATGCATGTCTAAATAAATTATTTACTCTTGCCGCGTTGGTAGATCTGGATAATATTTTATTCCCACCAACTGTCCAGCACTTGGAGGGAAATAATATTTTTGAATATTTGTTTACATTACTGTGCAAGCTATTTTAGATAGTTTTGTTTTAATGAAACAAGCTTGATTCTTTGTGAATAGTTGTGAACCTATACAATATAAAATGTACGATTCAGTTGGAATAATTCCTGTATCAGCTGAAGTAAGAGTCAGGAAGAGAAAGTGTTATGTTTCTTCATGGAAAAGAGAGAAATATAATCTAAGGAAGTCCGGTTGGTTAAATATTGGGATAACTTAACCTCTATTAGCATAAATAAATCAGAGTAGTCATATTTTTGTTCTTGTTTCAGATGTAAATCAAAACTATTACCAAGAATGTCAAATTTCAGACAAAACGCAAAAACCTACAAATGTTCAACCAACTCAATGCAAGACGTAATGAGACGCTTTCACTAGACTTCCAGAAAAGTATTGCAAGACAATTTTACTCTGAAAACACATCTCAAAGTGTTCCAAAACGATCTAGGGCAAAGATTCCAAGTGGTTCTCGAAAGGAAACGTGGCAGTAAGAATGTGTTTTTTTGCGAGGGGAATTGCAGTACGATTCTGACAGTGGTGCTGAAAAAAAATCAAAATTATAAAAAGGTAGGTTAATCAAATAATAATATTGACCCAAATCTTTTATACAATTTAGTCCAATTTAAACAATTAAAACTTCGAGATATGGATAAACTATTAAAACATGAGTACGGTGCGAATGGAGAGACCACGAATAACTAAAATATTATAAAAAACGTAATGATTGCTGCTGACAAATTACCAGGAAGAAGGCTGATTTTATGTAGACGCTAATGATTTTATTGTATATCGTACATGCTGTACACGATTTATTTTTATTCTATTTGTAAAATAAAAATTCAATTTTTTATTTATTTTTTATTTTTACAAAATTGAACATAATTATTACTTGACACCAAAACTTGTTTAATCCCTATCAAATGTCTAAAACTTGTCTTATTCACATTATAGTGTCTAATTACAGGCTTATGAAAATATTTTCCCCCCGATGACATGTTTAATGTAAGTAAGAAATAAAATAAAGGTTCGGACATTTTTCAAACTTGAAAACTGATCATAAATAAAATCTGTTTTATATTATCATATTAATTAGGCGACATGTTATTTACATTTAAAAAGTAAGGAGAACCTAGAATATAAATTCAATTACCAAATCCAAAGATAAATAATTGCAGATTATGTGCCTAAGGTTTGGTTAATTTGTATTCATATTGGTTAGCAAAAAGTGTTTCTTCGCTCATTAAAATTTTTACAGGTAAAGTTAAACATATTTTTTTAATTTGAGCTTACATTATTGCAGGTGACCTGGTGGTCCAGGGGTAAGGTGTCAGACTTCTATGCTGGCGGCCGGGGTTCGATCCCCGGTCCCAGCATAAATTTATCTGATTACCAAACCCTTCCTTCACCTCTGACAAGACATCTTGTGAATGTGAGGAATGCCAGGTCTTCACCGTGGTTCGGATTCCACGTTAAACTGTAGGTCCTCCATTTCATCTCACAATCACCCTACCATTACCCATTAGCGTAAGTGCGTATTATCCGAACGGGTAGTAAGACGCGGTGCTAATAATAATAATACATTATTGCAGGCCTAGATATGTATCTATACAAACCGGTTACAAAGCTAATGAGAAGACAGTTTACACTGTAGAGTAACAAATGACAACCTTATAAATGAAACTAATGCTTGATTGTTGGTTTGTGTTTACTAAACAGGTTCTATGAAATGAAACCCGCCTAGCAATGACAACATTGGATGCAAATCTAAATCTACGTAACAACGTTAATGAGTTTTACTAAAGGGGATGTGTGTTTCATACCAAAAACTGATGTGGCCCCTATATACCCTGAGATCCCTTTTATTTTGAGAGCGCTCAGTTAAACTAGCGTTTTCAATTAATAATAATAATAATATTATTATTATTAAGTCTTACAGTACGTGGCTTTATCCAGGGTGCAAAGCTCAACAGACGTAAGGGTTAAATTTGTTTAAGAATCAAATCGGGGGACACAGACCGAAAAACACTACAGTAATAACAAAAAAAACTCAACACATAGATACATTTTGTAATTTATTTACTTAAAATTAAATTTTAGCTAATTCGCACTTAAGCCACTTTTAGTTAATATAATTAAGTGGAATAAATATAAGTTTATTAACAAGTTAGCCCAACCTAACTAAACCTAGCCTTTCATGCATTTATAAATTGAAGGTTCGGTTTTGTTAGAGTGCATAATATTGACATCAGCCTGTCATGGATAAACTTAAAAAACTAGTTTATTGATAAACATTAAATAATGATTATTTAATTGATCCAGTATTACTGATTGTTAGATTAAATTACCTTCGGGATAGCAACGTAACATTTTTTTAGAGTTCTTATCGATAAAAGAGACTGCGACCGCGATGGTGGATTAAAATAACATTTAGGTGCAGAAGCTTAAAATGCAGGCCTGTTCGACCATTAAAATCTTAAATGATCAGAGTTCAGACCGCACCAGGGTAAAACCAGGTCGGTTCCTATCCCTAAATTTATTTTATTATGTTAGTACTGAAGGACCAAATTAGAGAGTTAAAATTTTTTAAATGGTAATGTATATTTAGTGGATACCAGTTTTTATAACTATCCGAAAGAAAGAGGTAGTTTATTAATACTAACTCACAAGGAGTCAATCCCAGTCAAGTAGACAGTAAAGTCTAATGTTAACAAGAAGAAACAGTTTAGAACAGATGTTCCCAAAGTGTGCTCCGCGAAGAGATCGGAAAGAAAAATAATTAAAATAAATGTGACAAGCTCTTAAAACTGTGAATTTGTGTGGCCATGAAATGTGCACAAGTTAAGTATTGGGTAGAAATTATTTAGCTTCTGCAGCGTGTTGTGAAGCAGAGTAGGTAGAAAGTCTTATGTCATACGTCACCTCAATCAGCTATGCCCGCTCGAGCCTTCTTGAAACCATGCAAAACATCGAGAACGTCTGTGAAGCACACAGACTGCGCGCGGCGAAACCAGACAGAGACCAGACGGTGCCAGCTAACCCCGTCTCTGTGAGAACCTGACGCGCTTTCAGATACGATTATTAGCTTCGACATATTTCCAGAATGTTCTGGGAAGTTTTGATGACATATTAAAACCTCGTATCTCTTCGCAACTCCAGCCTCCAATCAATATTCAGTCGAAACTAATCAAGCCGCGTTCTAGGGTTATTTATTGATGCTTGGGATATGTGCTTTTCAAATTAAGTGTTTATTTAAAAACAACTACACCGATATAACGTTTCGGATCTTCTTTTGAGAACGAAACACGTGACCTTTGCATATTTAGGAATTCAGAAAATATCGATTTCCTTTCAATATATAGCTGACTGAAATCAAGATCCTTAAAAGAAAGAATCTCAAACCCTCAGTGATAATGAAACAAATAGCCGAAACTATTGTTAATGCATTTTAGCGGGGATAGTCCCTCATAGATATCATATTCTGAACATTGAAAAATGACACCTGGACACGGGAATCGAACCCGGGACCTTCGGCTTAGTACGCCAATGCTCTTACCACTGAGCTATCCAGGATTCGTCCCGTGCCCATGGTCATTCTTCACTCATAGTTTAAGGCAGAGTCTAAGATTGACTATGAGTGAAGAATGACCATGAGCACGGGACGAATCCTGGATAGCTCAGTGGTAAGAGCATTGGCGTACTAAGCCGAAGGTCCCGGGTTCGATTCCCGTGTCCAGGTGTCATTTTTCAATTTTCAGAATATGATATCTCAGTGATAATACCTCCAGTGTCCAGAGATAAAGTACAAGCATTTTGGGCGGAATCAATGCAAATTTTAACTCTAGACAGCTTGCCAATGGTAAAATAATCTAGATAACTATCTATACTCCGATATACTTGGAGATATATAAATAAATTTCACGTTTACCTGCTAAGTTTGCTTGATAGTTTCAACTGTTATTTTCCGAAAGAACTCAAAGAAAAAATAAAACAAAACTTTCCAGTTGTTAACCCACGCTCTGATGTGTTGGAAAAACCATCCTGTCTGATATCGCAGCAGTACGAGTGCTTTATCAATTTGACACCAAATTCTGCGATAAAAGATAATTTTTCAACAAAGAAGTCACTATCAGAATTTTAGTTTCAGCCAAGAGACGAATTTGAAGTTTTGTCAGATAAAGCAAAAACCATCGTCCTGCCCTTTGCAACAACTTGAGTAAATCAGGATCCTCTGCGGCTACTAAAACAAAATACAGACCCCGTATCAATACAGAACCAGATGCTCGGTTGCAGCTGTCCCAAATTTAACCAGATATAGCCACACTGTCCAAATCAAAACAGTCCCATCCCTCTCGTTAAAATCTAAGTTTGCTGTCTATACTTTATCGTTCGTTTTTTAATGCCAAGTGACTTTTTTTTACAGCTGTAAAAATTATTTTAAATACCATATATATGTGGGTAACATATTATTGTGGATTTACAATACCTGCTTTGAGTTCGTTCTCAAATGTGTGGCGTTACTTTATGTTTTTGTGGTTGTTTTTCATTTATGTAGTTTGATAACATTTCTAATGAAATAAAACTTTATGTTTAACATGCCCAAATGTTTAAAAAATTGTTTCAGCCGTGAATACTGCTGTCGTTCGATTTAGTAACTATACAGGTGCTATGTGAGAATAATGTCGTCCTTATGCCAAATACATGTATGTACAAAATTGGTGTTTTAAGAAAACAATATTTGGAGTCCCAATTATCAATTACTTCCAATGGGAAAAATTAATCTTAGATTAAAATTTAAGCTATTTAGAAAAAACAATTCGTGCTTTTGCTATACGATAAAACATCGACTAACAACCTTAAAAATGCAGTTAGGTAAACAGAGAAAAAAACACACACATTCGTAACTTTGGTATTAGGGCAACTATAGTGCTCAGTGAAGAATCTCTCTTCTGAAAATAACTCAGCGATTTGAAAAGTTTGGGAACAGCTGGTTTAGAAAATACAATCATGTTATTGCGGTCAACAATGATAACATTTATTATATTACTATTATTTTAAAGGTATTGATAATGTCTATCAAAAGTAAAAGTTGCAGTTCACATGGCTTGACGTATTAATGTATTAAAATTGTTTTGGTATCTGTTAAACACTGTTCTTCCTACCAGAATCTTACTAGACACACACAAATAAAATAAAATGCATCTAGTCATGGAGCAACTTTTGGAAAATATTTAATATCTAAATAAAATGGTAGCTTTAATTACCTTAAATTGAATGGTGTCTTTAATTAGATAATTTTATACGATATCTCATAAAAGTCAGTAGAGATCGAATAAATAGCCAAGCTATTATATTTTGTTCGCTACGGTTGTATAGCCGCATCTGAATATCGTATTCTTTGAATTGAAAAATGACACTTGGACAGGGGACTCCAATCCGGGCCCTTTGGTTTAATACGCCAATGCCAATATAAGTCAATATAGATTTTATCTACTGGGTTCAACTCCCGGTAAGGTAAAAACATGTACCATTGATGAAATGGGTGCTTCCTCTTTCATAGTGATGAATAAACGGCAAAGTCTGTTTTAGCGGCATTTTAAGATAGTTTGCAAGTCGTGTGCTGATATAATCAGTTGTTTTCAAAGTGCACACATTGGTTACTCCCAATTTTAAAATAAAACCACTTTCGTGCGAGTACAGTTAAGCAAGTGGACTGAAAGAGAAGGGGGGAAGGTTTACCTCTTTTTTTTTAGAACGTTCTTTAAAGTAGTCTTTTATTAAAAACATAGTGCGGTTGTAATATTTAACTAAGCTTTTTTTATTACTAAAAAGTCTCGTAGCAACTGTAGATTTTATGGGAAATCATGGTAGTGTGACATTTGACTAAGACTTCTATAAAGTGAGTTTCAAACTAGCATAACGATTGACATTAGAGTGGAAATTTGAAAAATAATATGGTCGGGAAATCCCTGCTATTACTCGTTAAGTACGTTGTTTACATCTCGCCTGGTTTCGAGGAATGTAAAACTTGGAATATACAAAACAATCATTTTAACGGCTGTTCTCTATGTATGTGTGGTCTCTTACCTTACACGACGAAAACAGATTTAGAGTGTTCGAAAACAAGGGTGCTTAGGGAGATATTTGATCCGAAAAGGGATGAGGCTATTACAGAGTGAAGGAGGTTACATAATCGTGAGTTACATACCCTGTACTCATCACAAGACATTGTTAGTATAATCGAGTCACGTAGATGACGGTGGGAAAGACAAGCAGCACGAATGGGAGAACCTAGAACCTTGTTCAGATTATTTATTGACTGTCAAACCCAAAGGGAAGACCTAGACGCAGAGGGGATATAATGGACCTGACGTAGATAGGGTGTAATGAGGTCGACTGAATAGAACTAGCTCAAGATAGGGATGGATGGAGAAATTTTCTAAGTGTGGCAACCAACTTGATATGTAATATACAATAAAAATAGTTATCCCCACTCCACCTTGGTCGCGTAGTTATACTCCATTAATGGTAGGAATTACTCTCGGAAAGGTCGTTTTTCCTACCAATCCTACCGTGAACAGACTTTAGCTAACTCGCTAGACACGTTGAGCCGAGGACGGGGTGATCGAGGTTCGAATCTCGGTCGGAGGAAATGGGAGTGGTTTTCCCTAAATGGTTTTCCACTTTCTCTACACGCAAATGCGGGCTCACTCTAAATTAAACCTTCTCCACTTATAATCCATTAGCGTAATTTATATTTAAGCGTATAGCCCGAACGGGTAGTAAGACGCGGTGATGAATAAAAAAAAGTTATCCCCATTTTAAAGTTCACTTTCATGACAATGTAAAAAAAAAGAGTAAAATTGTCAGTAATGGCAATAAAATAGTTTTATGAGCAAATTTCAATATGCTTCGATGAAATTGAGAAGATAATAGTCCTTAATTTGTAGCCATCTTATGATGGAACGGAAAAATCCTGTTTCTCTCGTTTGGTTGTCCGTTTCAATATTAAAAACTCAAACTATTTAATTTATACGTGTGACTTCTCACCCAAATAATCTAGTTTGTTTCTTGGCGCACCGCGTGTTAAGTAAGACCCGTTCAGGCTATCCTGCCCGATATTTGGATTTATGCTAAGGAGGCCACCTCGGTAAGCGAGAAATTGCCCCGTAGACGTTCAGCTCTAACGCAATAGTTAATGTTACGATACATTTCAAAATATGGTTCAAGACAAAATAAAGTCGAAATATTTCTACAGGGCTCTTTTTCCTTAACAACCCAATATTTTCAGTTTTATTAATAGAAAAAAAAGTCTTGAAAATTTAACATTTGCTCATGTTCAATAACTTTTTTAATAATGTTAGAGAATCTTTGAGACTAGGCTTGATGAAGGTCTATGCTGAAGACTAGTAGATCGAAGTTCAGATCCTGGTTGGGGCTACTGAAAATGGTTTCCCACTCCTCTTCCACGCAAATGAGGGAAACTACCTTTAAAATGCTTCCTTCTTCATCCCTACCCCAGTATAGTAACTACCATATATACCTATAACCTGAACAGGTAGTAAGACACCGTGATAAAATATATATATATTAGACAAGTAACATGGAACTTTCCTCATTACCTTTAGATAAGGAGTTTAGTAGCTTTCTTTACCCTTTCTTTTTGGAAAAGTAACTCCGGAAAAAGACAGAGACCATTGTATTTTGGGCCGTGTAGTCTTGACAGCTGTTGATACTTTTTCGCTGACCGCAATGGCCGCAAAGATTTGTTGTAATTTAAAGGAAATATACCCCTATGTTCGTGTAACTCGTGGGAGGGGGAGGGGGAAGACGTACCCTCTATACACCAAGTCAAGATTCGAACCCCCAACCTCTTCGTCACGGAGAAACCAGAAGACAAACTGACGCCTCTGTCCACGTGCCGACATAAGTAATCATTGTACATTCAACTTACCCTGAAAGATAGCAGCAGTCTTACCGTTATAAGCTACGCCATATCGGAGCACTATGTGATAAGCTTGAATAGCGAAACGTCCATTTAGATATAGGGGAGGGGTCTCCTTTCCCTAATCGGAAAACATTATTTCCTTGAGTTTTAACCTAATTCGTTGATTCTACAGTGACATACACCGTACTTTTTTTTTCCATTTTGGAAAGTCAAGCGGCACTTAAAATGATTAACGGTATACCTTTTGAATGTTTTGAGTCATAAGGCTGGCCTTAAAATATACTTACGTACTCTACTCTCATTCAGCGCCCCTTATTATAAAAGTTACAGTAGCCTCATGGCTTCTTTGGTGCTCACTGACAGCTCACAGATGACTTCTGACAGTCAACATTTAGATATATATCTAAATTTTGACTGTCAGAACTGACAGCTGCTAAACACACGTTTTTGAAGATCATATGATTCGGCGTAGGGATATATAATTTAGTCTGGTAATTTTTCAAAGCCGTCAGCTGTCAGTCAGCACCAAAGAAGTCATGGGGCTACTGTATAATGTATTTTAAGCTTTCATTAAAATATTCTTGCAATCTTTGGGGATTATTAAAGGACGCAACGACTCACTTTCCCTAAGTGCGACAATTCAGAAAATTTGACCCTGAACCAAATTTAATTACACGAACTAGTGGATCATTTGGTAGGGTTAGTGTGTTCGAATGTTTAAGTACAATTTTAACTAGAAATATCGATATTAGAGTGGAATTTAGATGAATAATACAGCCGGTAAATCAATGGTATTACTCGGTCAGTAAGTTGTTAGCATCTCATCTGTTGTCACAAAAGGTAAAACTCGGGAATATACAGAGCAATAATTTCACGGGTTGCTCTTTATGTTTGTGAACCATGATCTCTTACCCTACAAGACGAGAATGATTTAGGGTGCTAGGAAACAGTACCCAAAAAGGGATGAAGATAATGGAAAGTGTAGTAGGTTACATAATTATTAATTGCATACCCTGTACTTCACCAGGCATTGTTAGGAAAATCAAATCTCTGTGGGCAGGGCATCCAGCGTTAATTAAAGAAGCTATAACCACGTCCAGGGTATTATTGACTGGCAAACTTAATGGGAAGATACCAGTAGAAAGATCTAGAGGCAGATGGAAGGATATCATTAGAATGGATCTGAAAGAGATAAATAATAATGAGGTGGACTGGATAGAACTAGCTCAAGGTAGGGATAGGTAGTGAAATTTAGATATCCTAATGCCAGAGTAGGCAGGTAGATACATAGGCGGAAACTGAATGTCTTCATTAGACATATAGCGCCTCAAAGTATCCTTATTTATAATGATAGGAGCCTAGAAAAATATTATTCCCAGACCTCAAAACTAGCCTTACGTTCCAAGTTTTTAATTTAGCATTACAATCAATGGGAATCCGAAAATTACGTTAAATGTAAGGGTTCATTTTTATTAAATTCAAGTGAGTGACTCAACAGTTTCAATATAAAAGATATATCCAAAGACCAAGTACTCAAGCTCGTTCAATATTCCAAAGTGAGCTGATAAAATTATTCATCTCTGTTATATGAAAGCAAAACTTACCTATGAGTGAGTATGATACGATCGAACAACATTTTCGAAAATGTGTTATCATTAAATATCTTGAACGTAAAGAGCACAATCTTATTTATCATATAACCCTACAAATATCACTTTAATCAAAATCGTTAGATCCATTTTTGTAAATTTTCAATTGTAAAAAAATCGTTATCTCGCTCTGACGTGTGACTATTTGTCATCTAATTATCAAGAATGAACAAAATCCACTCAATCAATTAGAATGCAGATACAGGGGCAGGCATAGTTTAGTTTAAGTTGAACGCCAGAAATAAAAGTAAAGTCTAACTAAAATCTCGAAATGTTCACGATTAAAACACTTTATATATAAACAAGAAAGTAAAAACTAGATTAAATTCGAACCAATGATTGCCACCTCAGAAACAACTTTCATTTAGGGATACCACCTTTTGAAAGTGGTCCTACCCCTTTTTTGGTTGAGAACCCGCTTTGGACATCAAGAAATAGCTTTCTGAACAGCCTACGTGCCGACAAAACGAGTCTTGTAACCGACGTGGGATATAGTTATAGGATTCTGGTAGAAGGAACCAATGTTACTAATATTATTAAAACTACGTTAATATAATCATTCATACGTCAAGCTATATGATCTGCAGCTGTCACTTTTGATAAGATTTAGTCAATACCTATTAAATAATATACATGAAGTAAAATGGTATAAATGACAACAGCAAAAATTGTGTTTATTATTCTCTAAAAATTCATTCCAATCAAAGTCCTACCAAAGTACAAACTGCTTTGGGCATACCAAATAATAATAGTGTAAGTGTGATCATACTTAAGTGTTTAACTATTTAAATCACAGGCTCTTAAAAATAGTTTTATTCGCGACCCTTATTTTCATAAGAAAAAATTATTAGCGACCCCAGGCAGTAGGGTTTTTGAGAAGTTGAGTTTGTTTCAAACGCCCTAGTATCCCTTTTTTTAGCAGTTTAATTAAAATTATCAAAAAAAATAATTAACATAGTTTTTGCATAAAATTAGTATAGGCAATCAAATTTGATATTATTAATTACATTTATTATAATTTTCAAACGTTACAAAAATAAGGATAGAAAAATTAACTGTTACAAATAATAGATAATAAGAATAGCAGTCTTATGAAATGGATGGGCTTGCTTATATGGACTCAATAAAACCAGTTTTACAATATTGTTCTTTTCAACCAATGGAAGCGATTAGATTATCTTAGTGAGTTATACGAATGATTATTATAATTATTTCGCTGTAATTATGTGGGACAGCGTTTATCTCTAAAATAAATTAAACAAATATAGAATAAAAGGTACATTATAATTTATTCTATAGTAAATATTAAATTTACTCGCGTTTATCAATGTATGCTAGGACACCCAGAATGATGTTCACGACCCACAATTTAAGAACCTATAAGTTAAATATTAGTAATTGAGGATGGGATAAACTCAGGGGAAATGCACTCGCATTGGCGTGGAGAGAGGATTGGTAGCCCCCAGTGATGAATCGCTTTTGGAAAAACATCCCCAAATGCACCCGACCGATATTCGAAACTTGACAATCGCGTCTAACATTTTTTTTTAGCACCGCGTATCTGTTCAGGCTATACGCTTATGTAATAATTATGGTAATGAGTTAGATATGAGGAAGATTATATTTAATACTTAGTGTAGGTACCCGCATTTTCTTGGAGGAAGTGTGAAAAATAATTTTGGAATACCTCTATTAGTACACCCGACCGGGATTCGAACCCCAATCTCCCTGTTAGCCACCGAAGCAGATCCCATCCCTGACAAACCAGTGTGTTATGAGAATGATGTCTTAGACCATGTAACCACCGCTGCGAGTTTGTATGTAGGACGATAATAATTAATTGGTCTAGTTTCCGTATTATTTTACAATTTAGTTTCCAGCGGTTACTTTTGTACACTACGATAATAATTAAAAATAAACTAATAATTTATTGAAGTATAAAAAATATTCATACAAAGTGTAGACAGACAAAATGTTATTTTATAATAATATGGACTGAAAATGGTAAGTTGAAAAAGGTTTCAAAAATATTTAGATATTAAAATATTAGATAAAGTTAAAACAAAGACTTTTAAAAATATGTATAGATATATGAGCAATATTTGAAAATTTAAGTTTAAAAATGAAGTTTTATACTGGTTGATCTAATATCATGAAAAGTATTTTGTAGCATAATTAAAATTAAAAACGTGATAATAAGATAATATTTAAATTAAAATAATGTTTTATTATTAAATCATAAATATATGCTTATGTTAAATGCAATTGAAATATTTTTATGAGATATAAGATACAATATATTATTAAAATGTATTTTTTTTACATGTACAACAATATAGTTATTTGAATATTACAATTAAAATAAATTATAGTTGAATAATTTAATGTTGTACTATACAATAAAATAAGTTGAAGTCTTAGTCAAATAGCATGCAAGTCAATGGGAAACATTGAGATTAAAAAATTAACAATAAGTATTTGAAATAAAAAAATATATAATTTGAAAGTATAATCTGTGATAATTTCGGTGCCTTTCTCCTTTGTAACTAAGTGTGTAAAAATAAGTGCAGTTACTAACTCAAGTTTTGCACTAACGAGACACTCCTATTTTAGCAGAACATGACATGGTATTTTTACTTGAGCCCAGCCTTAATTTTAAAATGCTCCAAGAGTTTTTATTGCTTACCTTTTATATTGTATTTTTTATTTATTATTCTGCTAATGACTGTTGGAATAAACGTGGGAAACTAGTCTTCAATGTTTGTGATAAGTAACCCGTAAACAGTTACCTATAACTTGGTAATTTAAGAACCAGTTACAGTTCACGAATAACAACTTACCTTAGGTGGGTATTACAGCTCGAACCGGACGTCAAATCATGGTGCAGTGATCTTTATTTTACTCTAAGATGGGAGGCGATAAAAGGATTTTTTTTCCCAGTTCTTATAGCAAAACATTTTTATGGTCAAAATGAATAAAGTATTGCTCGAGTAGAAATATATATTTAATTTTCTCCCCATGGTGATATCAACAGTTCTTGACCACCTGTTAAGGGTGTCCTGGAATGTAATTACTACTTTCTCTCTTCATTTAAAAGTATATAATATTTTTGTATACTTCTGTGCTCATGACATATATTCAAAAACTATGATACCATCATGTTTTATTTTATTTTACATCCATTACTGTTTCCAGATCAGTTTTTTATTCAAGCCATGTATTTTCCACTACCGGCTGGCTAGGCCTGTCTTGGCTTCATATGCTTTATAATTTAACTTAAAGACTAGGACAGGCACAACATCCAGTCCCCGGCCGTTAATTCATCACTAGGAAAGGGTAAATTCACATTTCACCAATAATAAATTTTCGGCCATGGCGGGAATCAAACCTGGGATCCTTAACTCAGTAGGCAGACATATCGACTGGGCTAAGGTGTCTGGTCGATATCAGCATGTGAAGAAAATTAAACTATTTTTCTACTGGAGCAATATTTTTATTTATTGTGGCCAAAATAAGTTACTATATTATTATTATTATTATTATTATTAGCACCGTGTCTTACTACCAGTTCGGGCTATACGCACTTATGCTAATGTGTAATGGTAGGGTGATTTGTGAGATGAAATGGAGGACCTACAGTTTAACGTGGGATCCGAACCACGGTGGAGGCCTGGCAATCCACACATTCACAAGCTGTGATTAATACACGTCTTGTCAGAGGTGAAGGAAGGGTTTGGTAATCAGATAAATCTGTGCCGGGACCGAGGTTGAACCCCGGACCCCCAACATAGAAGTCCGATACTTTATCCCTAGACCTACAGGTCACCGAAGTTACTATAAAAGTTGCAAAAACACTGTCTTTTTCCCACATATCTTACATTCTCACCTTAAATAACAACTGGGTTGAGACAAGTGAAACCACTTTCGCATATTTTAAAATTACGGTAAAATTTAAAAAATCTTAAAATTATTCCCATTTCACGCTTGCATGGGAAGAATGCATAAAACCACAATTCTATATTTTTTTCTGATTCGATCATGGTCGTATCTAATCCCCCGGTCAATCGTTTGTGATTAGGGTTGCCAACTATATCTGACAAGAGTTCCAGGATACTCAATAAAAAGCTGTAGTAGGACTATAATAATCTCACGCACAGGGTGGCACAGATAACTGTTAACGAGCGAAATCTCCATTATTTATTCAGATAGAACCAAAATTCAAAAATATTTTACTAGGTTGTTAGATGACGCCTGGCCTCTAAGCGGGTGGGGGTGGTGAGACGCTAGACATGAATGATGTGTATATTTGTAATATTTGGTGTCTTAAAATAAAGGGCCCTGCCCATTTCCCTCATAATCTGTAACGTACAGTCGAAATAAGTCAAACATACTCAGATCCCATTTGTTTGGAATAAACTTAGTTTAATCAAAAACCACGTTTGGAAAGACATGACCTATAACTACGTCGTGTTTATTTAAACTATCACCCGCTTCAGTGGCCGAATGGTCCAAGGCATCAATCTCGTGTTAGACTTGCCCGTCTGATGACGGAGAGATCGGGGTTCGAATCCCGGTCTGGTCTAATGGGGGTGGCTTTTCCTACGTGGTTTTCTACTCCCTTACAACGCTAATCTTGGTTAATGCCTTTCGATCACCGAGATAACAAAAAGCTTGCATTTCTATACAGCCAAAGAAATGCACGGATTTTATCAAAATAGGTTTTGAAAGTTACGCCTAATCTAAACGTTCTTTAGGAGGTTATGGGGGATAGGGGGTCTCAAATTGAGATTGGGGTGGGGTCCCCTCTCCCTGCTTAGAAGGCATAGCAACTTCACTGCCTAGCTATAGCGTCACAATTATGTTTAGAATTGCACTGACTGTTGATTAGATACAATTATTTTTTTACACCCTCTAGACACCATTGTTACAAACTATGAATATCCTTCTATCCTGTCCATTTTGCTGTGAAACGGAGCTTACTTTGGGAGACTCATAATCCGGTCAATTACCTGAACACAGAGACCACGGATCAATACAGGAAACCTCGGACAGGAGGAATAACACACACTTGGCGTCTCATTGGCAGAGAGCTACCATATGATTCCCTGGGGGACGCTAGATTGCATGTGGTCTCCAGGAGGTGGGGCGTTCAAGGTTGTCTGGCCACCAGGTGGGAGGGGGACCACTCGACGGATTGTGGCCTCTAGGGGGTGGGGCGTTCGAGGTTGTCTGGCCACCAGGTGGGAGGGGGACCA
>CABFOW010001840.1:89154-126306 GCA_902141385.1 Timema californicum
GCGGGATTGAAGGACGGACGGCCTCCACCAGGAGAGCGGGATTGAAGGACGGACGGCCTCCACCAGGAGAGCGGGATTGAAGGACGGACGGCCTCCACCAGGAGAGCGGGATTGAAGGACGGACGGCCTCCACCAGGAGAGCGGGATTGAAGGACGGACGGCCTCAACCAGGAGAGCGGGATTGAAGGACGGACGGCCTCAACCAGTAGGGCGGGATTGAAGGACGGACGGCCTCAACCAGGAGGGCGGGAAGGTGGGAGAGACGACCAACTGGGTCGTTTTGTCAACCATAAACATCACACACGAGACAAGATTTGTGTTATGTATTTTTACCAGAATGAATCTACGAATTATATGACAACTAGTTTTTTTAAGCAATCCAGGTAAAGTTTTTGGGAGCGTTTTAATTGAGCGGGTGCATAAACAAGGTTTAGGGTGTGCATTTAGAGTGTTCAATGTGGTTTCATGCCAGGTATTTTTTGCAAAGAGAATATATTTGAATTGCAACAACAGATTGAGAAATTTATTGCAGTAAAGAAGAAAGTGTATGGCGCATTTGTTTATCTAAAGAAGGCGTATGAGCGTGTGAATAGGAGTATGTTATGCAATATTCCAAGAGCTTATGGTGTGAATAAATGGTTAGTAAATGCAATATGTCAGTGTATAATGAAAGTAAGCCGTGAGTTAAGATGAATGGATCTTTGAGCGAATGGTTGACATTTAACGTGGTGTTAAACCAAGTTGTGTTTTGTCTCCATGGTTGCTTAACGTTTTCGTGGATAAGTGTATGAGGGATGCTTTTAAGAACGCGGTTGGTGTTCAAATGGATAACGTGAATGTGAGAATACTGCTATATGCAGATGATGAGGTATTAATGGTTGATATTGGAACGTTTGTTAAACCGTTTAAATGGGGCGAAATGCAGAATGGATATTTGTATAAATTTCTCTAACGCCAAGATGTTAGTGTTTGATAAGGATGGATCAGGAAATTATTGTCAGCTTAGTATAAATGTTAAACTTATTCTATAAGTGAATGGTTGTGTATCTGGGGAGAATGTTCTGAAAAATTCTAAGGGCAGATAGTGAAATTGACAGACGGGTGAATGAATCTGGGAGAGAAGTATTACGATGTCTGAATTATTGCAAAGAATGAAGTCTTATCGTAAGAGGCAAAGATGGCATTATATAAAAGTTTGTTACCGCCAACATTGTTTTATGGATGTGAATCATGGGTTTGTCAGGAGAAAAACAAGAACAAGGGGAATGTGGTTGGAATGAGAGATAGAAATGTGTGTGGAAAAACTCGTATGTACACAGTCAGTAATGAATAAGTGCGTAAGGAATGCGGTTTGAAAGGGAATCCAATAAGTCAATATGAAAGAAGCGTGTCTACATCGGTTTGAGAATATTATTATTATTATTATTATTAGCACCGCGTCTTACTAACCGTTCGGGTTATACGCACTTACGCTAATGTGCAATGGTAGGGTGATTGTGAGACGAAATGGAGGACCTACAGTTTAACGTGGAATTCGAACCACGGTGGAGACCTGGCATTCCTCGCATTCACAAGATGCCTTGTCAGAGGTGAAGGAAGGGTTTAGTAATAAGATAAATCTTTGCTGGGACCGAGGATCGAACCCCGGCCGCCAGCATAGAAGTCTGACACCTTACCCCTAGACCTCCAGGTAACCTTTGAGAATGTTAAGAGGATGAATGTGGATCGAGTATGAAGCAAATATATGAAGGTAGAGTGTGGATAAAAAAAAGAGGGATGGGTCATGTAGGACGTGGCTAATGTTATACGAATGTGGGAAAAAGAAAAACATTAAGAGTCAAGAATAAAAAAGCATGCATGACTCAGTGTATGGATGTTGTTGATACGAAGTGAGTATGCAAGAATAGGGAAGTGTTGAGAAAGTTAGTGAGAATCGATTAAGTAAGGAGTTATTATTTTAAAGCTATATGCAAAGTTTCTTGCCTATCTTTTGAGGGAACGGTGTGGCATTATGTACGTATGTATGTACAAACTTTATTTTTAAGCTTAACTTAAAGTGTTATATTATGCATAATGCGTTCCGAAGACTTCCATTGAGTGGCTTTTTTTTAGTCAATCCAAAAGGTTGACAATTCAAGAAAACTTAAAAGAAAAATATATAAATCCTTCCTCCTGAGAGAATTGCCCATAAATAAGATTCTAGTAAAAAAGACGTCTCAAAAACTCAAAACATATTTTTAGTCAATTTTAGTAACATTTTTGCCATATTATTAGTAATCTATTATTGTAGAAGTATTAATATTAACTATCAACATGAATATATGAAGATCACAAACTGACGTATGAATAAATAAGTGGTTAAGGTAACTCTAGTAAATATACGATCCTTCCAGCCAGAATTCTATCAGAGTTCAATGTAAAATGTCTTTATCTACATCTAGAAATTCTACATCTACTTTCACGTATTCACATGTGATGTCATGTGATCTGCAGCTGTCATTCTTGATAAACAATACCAATACCTATAAAAATAACATTGATATTAAGAATAATGTGAGGAATGCCAGTCCTCCATCGTGGTTCGGATTCCACGTTAAACTGTAGGTCCTCCATTACATCTCACAATCACCTTACCATTACACATTAGCGTAAGTGCGTATAACCCGAACGGGTAGTAAGACGTGGTGCTAATAATAATAATATTAAGAATACATTTTGGTAATATTGGTCGCAAACATATACCTTTGTAGCTTCTAAAAGACCCTCCCTATTAAAATTGAACTGTATGTAGTTAAAGGCAAGAATCAAATGGCACCCATATAAAGGTGGTGTCCTTTAACCACCTGCCTCTATCGGCCACGTTCATTACTCGGCCATAAGCTCTAAGCTATATTACCGTCAGTCTATCAGACTGTCTGTATCAATGCGCTTGCTATACCATTACTAGCGTGATTGAAAAGGCGACTTCTGTGAAGCGATGCGATGCGATATGACTCATGTGGTGAGCAAGGTAATAATATTAATAACAATAATAAAAAAATACCAGAATGACGTTATATCGATCACACTGCGACAGGCGCACGGTAGTTGTAGACAGCAAATAAAATATAAAATGTATCGTGAGGAAAAACAGTTTGTGTTGGGGTCGTTTCTCCCTACTCCCCCCCCCCCNAAAAAAATACCAGAATGACGTTATATCGATCACACTGCGACAGGCGCACGGTAGTTGTAGACAGCAAATAAAATATAAAATGTATCGTGAGGAAAAACAGTTTGTGTTGGGGTCGTTTCTCCCTACTCCCCCCCCCCCTCCCAGAATGCGCCGACAAAATCAATTTTTATGAACTGAAACACGCCCGAGATTTTTTTTTTTTCATCCCCTACTACTCGACGCTGTTGCATTATTCGTTAAAGGCTAAAAATGGTTATAAATAATAATTTTGTTTTCATTCCATTCTTTATAAAAAAAAACCTATCAAACTATTTTTTTACCTAACACATTAAAAAAAACAAGAAAAGCGTTAATATTTAAATGTGTTGTTTGTTTTGATAAAAAGTTATTAAACATAAATAAATGCACTCTTTAATTATAATATATTTTGACATTTGGTACGACGCCTTAGCTCAGTTGGTAGCGCGACTGTCTACTGAACTAAAGGTCCCAGGTCTGATTCCTCTCACGGCCGAAAACACTATTGGTGACATGTGGGTTCTCCCATTCACAGTGATGAACTAACGGCCGGCAGGCTGGATATTTTGTCTGTTTTAGATTTCAAGTTGGTTTATAAGTCGTGTGCTGATATAATCAGTTGGATCATAAAGTACATGTTAAATGTATCAAAGAAATTAAATGAAAAAAAAAAAATCTTTTGACCTTTGATGGTTTCATCGGTCAGTCTAATGAGTGAAGCAAATACATAAGATGTTTTATACAACACGTCTTACTAACCATCCTGGTTACCCGCATTTAATAACACTTAATAAAAATAATAGTATTAGCACCGCGTCTTACTACCCGTTCGGGTTGTACGCACTTACGCTAATGTGTAATAGTAGGGTGATTGTGAGATGAAAATGGAGGACCTACAGTTTAACGTGGAATCCGAACCACGGTGGAGGCCTGGCATTCCCAACATTCACAAGCTGTGATTAATACACGTCTTGTCAGAGGTGAAGGAAGGGTTTGGCAATCAGATAAACCTGTGCCGGGACCGAGGATTGAACCCCGGACCCCCAGCACAGAAGTCCGACACCTTACCCCTAGACCGCCAGGTCACCCAATAACACTATCGAGTTAAGGATTAGAAAGGCAAAATTAAGAAGAAGAAGAAAAATCGCACCTAAATTTAATTGGAAAATGAGTTGGAAATCATTTGGGGGATACCCACCTTCTGTACATCCGAGCGGGATTCAAAACCCGACCTCCCCATTACCGGTAGACAAGACAAACAGAGTTCAGTGTTTAGTTCACGTGCCCACCCATGTGGAGCTGAGAGCTAGATGTAGTTGTTAACATACCAATTAAAAGAATTGTATCGAGAACTAAAAATGTTTATTGAAGGTGATATTTTAGTGGTCGTTGGTGAGCCTAATTACATTAAACCTAACGTTCCTTCAAATAAAACTTACCAGCTTAGGTGGACGCGTTCTCTAACACGCTTCTCTTGCAGTAGACCTGACTGTTGATTACTGGACAATCGAGGTTCGAGTCTCGGGCGCGTGTACTGAGTGTGGTTCATCCTAAACAGTTTTCTACTCTCCCTCCACGCAAACAAGGGTACAATTCCTTTAAATATAACCTTATTAATCCCTAAAACCATTAACGTAATGGATAGTAGGATGGGCACACAAAAAGTAAAAGTAAAAAACCCTTAAAGCTGTACCCATCGGCCTAAACGTACATTAAATTTTGCCCATTTGAGATTTATTAAATGTATATTCGCGGTAGATGTTTTTAAGGACCTTTCCTCCATTTTTGGATTCAATAACGTATCTATATGAAGTAGTTTGACAAAAGTTAAAATGCTGGTAGAGCCAGAGGCCAAAAAAGGAAAAGTCTCCATCAAACATATTTTAGTTAATTACGACAATAAGACGTTTTCGTGCTATAACTAAATAAAACTTTGTTAAGGTCTAAGAAAAACAGTTTTAGTGATAGTATCACTGCTTTATTTTAGCACACAATTTGTAAATATTCCTTTTTTCAAATAAATTCCTGTATTATGTCATGTTTGTCCCAAACACAATCTAATTAGAAGGCCCATTTCGTAACAGTAATACAATTTTGGGCCACTCCTCTTAAGGGTTTCTAGTCTACAAAAATGTTAGGTTCCCAGGCGGTATATAACCTGGCATGCCAAATGAATTCAAAAAGCCAAGTGCAGCGTTTTAAAAACACAAATGTTTATCAAATCCAAGAACTCCCAAAACATTCGTCTCAGATGGCCGAGCCATCTAGTGCAGAACGACCAATCCAATTACTTCTCTTGTACGTAATCTCGCACACTGCAATTAACTGCAGCTTCTAATTGGAATTCCACTTTAAAAAACCGTGACCTGACCCAATACTTAATTTCTGAGGCCCTAACCTTGAAACATCAGCTCGTGTACGACTTTGGTAATAGCTAAAGTCTGATTGGGATACGAAAAAACTATTTTGACAGTTGAATACTTTACTAAAACAATTTTAATATATGTATACGTCAAGTCATGTGATCTGTAGTCATCACTGTTGATAAATATTATCAACAACATTCCTACATAGTGGCAACCTACAGTTGATCTATACCAACCGAGCGGCCACCGCCTTTTAGCGAAGATAATTATAGCTTTTGCGGACAGTGTGTCATGTGGTCAGCACAACGAACCCTAGGGCGTTAATCTCTGTTTTCTAGACCGGAGCCGCTACTTTTTCATTCAATTAGCTCTTCATTTGTCCTCAAGGGGTTGAGTTGACCCCATCCAAGACCCTGTGGTTCACAGAAAAATCTGGAAGGACCTCTTTATCTGTAGCCAGAAAATCTGACCACTAGAACACAAAGTCGGTCAAAATAACACACATAGTTTAGCAAAATATTACTAATGCTGAGCGCAAAAAAAACGTGGGTGGGGGGGGGGGGACGGGGGGAAGTTGATTGAATTTTTTTAATGTGGGTGAGGGGTGGGAGTCAATTCATATTCTTGCATGGAAACCTAAAATCATCTTCCTTAGGTTTATAGTGTTAGGTTTCCCTTTCGAGCGTCCTAACCACAGTTTTAAGGTTTTTAAGTTTCCTCTTCCAAAGTAATGGCAAATGCAACCTGCAACAGTCTTACCCCAGCGGCCCACTCTCCAACCGTTACCGTGTACGACCTGGAAAAGACGCACCGACGATCCTTCCAGTGGTTTCATCATATCGTTTGTAAGTGTTTCCCTGGTTCAACATTATAGCTCAATCGGTAGAGCGGCGTCAATTGTACTCGTCTAAATATCGCTGTATCGATTCCATTTCGAGAAATTAACAGATAACTTTGAGAAAAAGAACGAACAAGGTTGTTAAACTAGCATTTTAGAGTCTGGTCGAAGGTTTTTTTATCCTTCTTAGTAACTCAGGGTAAGCAGCTAATTGAAATGATTTGTGTTCCTATTCCCGACTTCTGCCTTTTAATATACGCGGTAGTTTAAAAGGAAATGACCCGCCTCGGTGGCGTAGTTGGCTAACGCGCTAGTCGTGTTGAGCTCGACTGCTGAGGACGGGGAGATCGAGGTTACGAATCTCGGTCGGGTGAACTGGGGGAGGTTTTTCCACACTCCCTCCACGTAAAGCGGGGGTTCACTTCCTCCAATTTAACCTTCCCGATTCCTAATCCATTAGCGTAATTAGTACTTAAAGCGTATAAACCGAACGGGTAAGACGCGGTGCTAAAAAATAAAATAAAAATAAAAGGAAATGCACTCGTATTACCCAAGGTAGAGAGAGCATGGTGTATCAAGTATGTGAAGCGTTTGGTGTTTTATTCTAGCTTAAACTAACCTGTAGAATGTGTAAGGAAGTAACGATAGTAGTTGTATGGAACTAGGAACTCGAAAGTTAATTGCTGCACTTACAAAGTATGCCACCTATCTTGAGCTAACTCTGTGATAATATATAGTATGTATATGGTTAAGGCAGTTGAGGCGTCCTCCTTTAGACTAGAGCTATGTCTATATTAGATCAAACTTCGTCAAGGTCACACTTGTCTTTGTATTGTGATATTTGGAATTTGCCGATTTTAATTGCAGTTCCCAGACCTAAATGATTAATTTTATTTATATATTTTTTTAGCGCCGCGTCTAACTATTCGTTCAGGTTATACGCCTATGTACTAGTCACACTAATGGATTAAGGATTAGGAAGGCTTAATTTAGAGGCAATGCCAGGCCTCCAGCGTGGTTCGGATTCCACGTTAAACTGTAGGTCCTCCATTTCATCTCACAATCACCCTACCATTACAACATTAGCGTAAGTGCGTATAACCCGAACAGTTAGGACACGGTGCTAATAATAATAATAATAATAATAATAATAATAATAATAATAAGAGGAAAGTCACCCGCATTAGCGTGGAAAACCATTTACAACTACAATCAGTGCACTCGACCGGGATCGAACCCCGATCTCGTCGTCTTCGTAAGTCTAGTCCAACACGAAAGTAGCACGTTAGTCCACGCGGCCACTGAGGTGGGTTATAGTTACTATTATTAGGCTTGGTAGTCAATAAGTGAATGAAAGCTGAATTAGAGATACGATAAAGCTGTATCAGTGAAGCTGCAAAACGGTTATTTTAAGATTCCCTGATTTTTCCAAGGTCTCTAAGACAATATTTTCCAATTTTTTTTCTTCTATTTAAGCCATTTTCCCTGTTTCATGGGTAACTATCATCCACAGAACACCACGTCCTCAGATTGTGGGTAGAGGATACTGCCTCAGATAAGAAGGGTAGCCGCCAATAGATTGAGAAGACAGTCGCGGACAGCCGATAGGGGTGGTCCTACAACTTTGGAACTGGGCGTGGACGTGATGAATTCTCAACGTAAAAAAAAATCACTTGCCCCATAGAGTAAATAATTAAGTAAGTTTTAATGCTAGCAACTTATAAACATTAATTAAGAAAATTTCACTGCCAGTATTAATTGTTTTATGGCATTGTGTCAATATGATATAGTAAAAAACACTCGACAACCCAAACCATGCTAAAACCTCATATTTTCAGTGGCTGCATAGTCTAAGGCACTACTCTCGCAACATAATAAGTTGCCGAAGACAGAGTTCCGGGTTAAGTTCCAGTCGGGTGTACTGAGGGTGGTTTTCCTTAAATATATTTCGAATCTCCCTCCACGAAAATTCTGGTACACTTCCTCTTAATTTAACCTTCCTATTCCCTAACACATTAGCTTAATTAGTAGATATGCTTATAAACCGGACAGGTAGTAAGACGCGGTAAAAAAAACCAACTCATTTAGCCAATTCATTTAATTAGCATCGAAAAACCATATATCTCAATTTTGTTTTAGTGTCTAGGTGCAATAATAGTGATTTTTTTTTAATTTCCTGGTTTTCCTCGTTATTAAAAAAAATCCTTGACTTTTCCACGTTCTCCCTCACTGTAGCCAATATGAGTGTCCCAAATATTGTGGCCACCCCTAAAAGCAGAGTCCAAAGACAGCTGCAAAAACGCTACCTTTGTGCCTAGTGTACCGTTTCAAAGATTATACAGCCCCTCACACTCATTACGATCCGCTAGTCAAGACAGCTGCTGTTCGGTCAGAAGCTTCCTCCTATAACTAGGCAACACTAGGGCTTCCTGAAACCGACACTAACCTGGTTTACACACAAACACCTTCCGTATTGCAAGGATCAAGAGTCGAATGGAACAACGCTACATGTAGCATAATCCACCAATACTAAAATATAATAAAGGACGCCAGCTACTTAACACTTTAAAGGGAAATATCCTCACACTGCAATGACATTCAAATTACTGAGAATGACATCTGAAGCTTTTAAAAAAAATCACAATATTAAAAAAAAAGTTGTAAGAGCTGCTAAAAAAATTATTTGGTTGAATGAAACCAGATCTATGTTTGTAACCATTTACTTTGATCTTAAAAAAAAAACTGACATTTCGCGTGAAACGTCATTGAAATTTAATTTAAATTAACTTTTTCGCGTTTTTTTTTGAACCTCCTGTTTACCATTTCACGTTAAACGGTTATTAGCTAATTATTACGCTAGTTATTTAAGGATAGGGAGTGTACACGCATTTGTGTGAGGGTAGAGGGGGAAACCATTTTGAAAAAACAAAACAAAAAAACTTCAGCGCACTTGACCGGTATTCGAATGCCAACCACCCAGTCATCGGCAGTCTAGTCTAATACAAGAATGACGCCTTAGACCATGCCATCACCGAAGCAAGTAATATATTATATTAATGTTATTAAAGTAGCCGGCTTATAGTGATACTTAGAAGTCTGCAACTTATTTTAAGGCTGTACGTTCCAATAAATGGGTAGTTTCTACATACCACTGTGATAAGAAATGAGTGGATAGATAAGAAACACCTAATTTCAGATATTTTGAAATAATCTTGAAGGGAAAATTAACGTTTAACCTACAAAAAAAAAATATTCTACTTTATTACTAAGCTGCCAACACGTATTTCAAGCAATAAATAATGAATCTTTAAAAAGTACTTTTTACGCTAATATTACTAACGCCTTTTTATAATGATTAGAAAGGGGGAAGGTTCAACTAGAAGAAGAGCACCCACATTAGTGTGAAGAATCGATAGAGAAATCACACGATTAATCGCATGCTGTGAAAAACCACCTCCAGTGTATCCGACTGAGATTCGAAACTATACGTCATTAGTAACAACTCAATCTAATGCTAGATTTAAATTTTAGACTGTGTTATCATCAGTGCGATTAAACGAGGAAGGGGTAGGGGTGGAACCATAATATGAAATAACGCGTTTATAAAAGCGCTGATTATAATCCGTTTAGTAATATAACAACATTGGGACAAAGGTTTTACAGTAAACTTAATAGACGGGGGGATTTGTGTAGAACGACAACTTTTAGTCAGATTCTATAATTAATATAAACTTTCAGGTTGCAAATCATTGTAATTACTACACTGTCCGTATGGTAGAGACAATTCAATTGATTTTTTGATAATTAATTCGATTCTCATGCCTAGTTGTCATTTTGCGATAAATAAAATTAGATCATATAAGCCATAAATAGAAAACAAACTGCCGGAAATTCATTTGCGCTGGACAGGAAAGAGAAAAATAAGAAAATAGTCCTCAAATTTATCGGCGGGAATCGAAAGTTACGATCAACGTCGTTTCTATTATTACTACCCGCTGCAGTGGTCGAACGGACTGAGGCAGGCATGTCAAAAGAGGCCCGCGCCAGAGTTCCCTTTTTATAAAAGTTGCTGAAATAAGCCACCCGAGAATGTTATATACTTTGTCAAATTTAATTGTATCAAATTTTAAAACCTTTCAAAGGGTGTCCACGTATAATATCTGTCGTGAGCATTATATGAGAATCTTTTTAAACGAAGAGAAATCTAGGTCATTAAATTCCAGTACACCCTTGACAGATAATCAAGAACTGTTAATATAACCGTGTGAAGGAAATTAAACTTTATATAAAAAACTAAACAAAAAATATTGCACTTAGCTTGCGTTCTCTACAATCTCACCTTAAGATGTCGTGCAAGACAAATTCCTGTGACGGGTAGAACATGATTCGAATCCCAGTCGGGTGTAAGATTAGATTAACCCGCTTTCCCTCCATAAAATTGCGGGAAAGTTTCTTTCAAATTCTAATCCCTACACGATTAATGTAAATACGCAGCAGTTATGCTACACTAGCCTCATGGCTTCTTTGGTGATGATTGACAGCTTTGAAAAGTTACCAGACCAAATTATGTATCCCTACGCCGAACCATATAATCTGAAAAAAACAGATGTCACTTCTGACGGTCAAAATTTGGGTATATACCTAAATGTTGACTGTCAGAAGTCGGCTGTGAGCTGTCAGTCAGCACCAAAGAAGTCGTGGGGCTACTGTACATCAGATAGAAAGACTTGGCGTAGATAATATCACTACAGTTATATTACCAGAATACACACGACCTGAGGCCATAGCTTGCACAAATGACTCGACGAATATCTGAACAGCCGAGTGCACCTTCAAACCCCCTCCCCCCATGCCGACCTACAGGATGATGGCATGTTGCAATGTGGCGGCCGCTCGGGGCGGCGAACAACCATGACCCCGCACTCCATATAGACAACCACAGTCACTGCCAAACACAACCAGTTCGCACCCAAGTGACGCGACGTGATGCACCTACCTACAACACTTTAATGTAAGGGGCGGTCCTTATTTTACTAGCCAACTGTTGGACAAACTCGTGGTCAGAATTCCTGGCTACTAATATAGATGTACCGGGTTCGATCCGCGGTAGAACCATAGGTAGTTTTTCTAAAGGATGATCGTTCGTATAGTTGCGCACGGTCTAGATAATTAGGCTTAAGGGTAGGACTTCTACTGACATTACATAATCATCATGATTATCACCGTATCTCATTGGGGTGAAGTAACCTCATAAGACTGTTACATATCCGCCCGACAAACACTGGTGACATACACTAAGAAAACACTTTATAAAGGCAATGCGAGTTTTATCTCGCAAGAGGGGACAAGATTGAGCAAATACCCCCCTTTTTTTTGTAGCACCACGTCTTACTCTGATCGGGTTATACGCTTACACTTTCAATTGAATGAAAGGGGGCGAGGGGAATTAAATTTAGTAAACTACACCGGCATTCGCATGGGAAAGTAGAGGAGAGAAGGATGAAGTTTATAGAATACACCACCATTTACAAGTAGACGGGTATTAAGTTTAATGAGCTACCATGGAATCCGCAAGGTACTAACCATGCTAATGGTTTTAAGGATGAGAACGTTATATTCATAGTAAGTGTAATCAAATTTCCGTGGAAGGAGAGAAAAAACTACTTTAAAAAACACCTCGGTACATACGACTGAGATTCAAACCTCAATATCCCCATCATCAGCAGGCTAGTATAATGCGAGAGAAGCGCCTTAGACCATGCGGCCAATGAAGCGAGTATCATCTCAGTTCAAACGGTCAATGGGTCTAATTTCATATATTCGGCCGCCAATAAATGTGGTTCTGAGGTTGTCAAACGTCCTGTATAATTATATTGGTCCAAAACGGGTCACTTTTCGGGCGGAACATCCTATAAGGCCAGTTATTCTTTCCCCACCACGTGACAAACCCACCTTTTCTTCAGCTACCAACTGTACACGAATCATTTCTGATTGTACCAATTCAGCATAAAATGTGATAAAATGCTGATGTTAATCGCAATACAGATTTTAAATAAAGGAGAACACCTTTAAACCAGGAAGATGTTAGTTATGCAAAACCGACACATTTGTTTTCACGTCAGTTTAGTGCCTGATTAACAGAGCCAGCTCATCACCTCTCGTTCCTCTAGTCTGGAACGTTCACTCCATTATTCCAGGCTCTCCTTGCCTTGTGCGGTGTTGAAATTAATCGAAATTAAATCTTAAAACAGAGACTCTAAAACACGTCTACGACATTTAAGTAAGAAACGCTATACAATTATGTAGATATGAAAGTCAAGGCTTAGGGGATGAATGATTTAAATCTAAGAAATTAGCCGTAACCGAGTCCTATTCGAATAAATTGAAAAATGACACCTAGACACGGGTTCGATTCCCATGTCCCAAGTGTCATTTTCAAGTTTATTCGGATATTTCTGACAGCTTTCTAGATATATGATAAAGTTAAAAATAAAAATATCCATAGTAAAATATTAAAAGAGCAATTAAATTCAATTAAAGATTGTCACAGGTTTTTTTATGACCTGTTCAGGCTATACGCATATATGATACCTAATATTCTAACGGAGTAGGGTAGAGATGTGGAAGTAACCGTCTTAGAGGTAATCTACCCGCATTTGCGTGAAATGGAAGTGGGAAACCATTAAGGAAAAAACATCAGTAAACCGACCGGGATTCAAACCCCGTTCTCCCCAATCGTCAGAGGGCCAGTCTAACACGAGAGTTACGCCTTAGACCATTCGGCCACTGAAGTGGATCGCTTTATATCTCCCCAAAGAAGACATAATTAAAAGGGCGGGCAACTCTAGAAGAACAAAATATAAGTATAACACAAACTAAAATTAATTTAATTCAGAAAATGAAAATAGTATAACAAACTATTCCAAGCTATTTATTTTTTTATAGCACCCCGTTCGGACTATATGCGTGCATGTACCAATTTATTTTACAATATTATATGCATATTAAGTTCAGAGTACTTAACATATTTCGCATCCAGAGAGAATGTTTGACTCCAAAGACTAGACTTATGAAGCGTTTGGTTCTGCCTTTAAAAACACGTGGATTAAATAAATCGGTGAAACCCACGCCCGTGGTCATGCTCGTCTTGTATTGCCTGGTCTGTCAGGGATGGGAATATCGGGGTTAGAATTACGTTCGGGGGTAAGATGGGTTTTTTTCCTAAATACTTTAGCAATCTTTCTAAACACAAACGATGGTACATATACTAGAGCTCACAAGAGTAGTAAAATGAAGCGAGTTTTTGTGAGCTCGTTACTTCAGAATAGGCCAAGCTGTCCCCACCGAGCTCTCATGTTGGATGTTATATATACATACACATATATAATATAAATGTGTGTGTGTATGCGTTTAAAACCATGGTTGATTTTGTTGGTGTGAGAAGGGTAGATAAAAAGTGCACCGGCATTTACCTGTAGACAATCCTCGTGCCAAACCCCCAAAATGGGGAACCCAAAAATATACTTGAGGTAAAGGGGGGAGGGGGGCATACAATACATCTAGGCTATTTTTTTCTCTTCCTTATTAGGAATTGTATGAGTACACCTTTTGCAGATCGTGTCTTAGTCCTAGTTTTAAAATTTAATATACTCTTCACTAGACATATCTTCGGTACTATTAATTATAGTTTTACTTAATTTGTTTTAAGTCTTTGCTAACAATGTTTGCGGTCTTAAGGGAGGGGGGGGGATTCACCGGTCCTACCCCCTCCATCTCAACCCCGCCAATGCACTGGGTGCGCCACCGAGTCCCAACCTTGTCAACAATGTGATGAATCATTGAAAGATTATAACTATGTTTCCAAGTATGATGCCACCTGATAAGATCCAGCTGATAACTTTATATTCTGGCGACGGGTACAGAATAGCTGATAACTCTTACAAAATAGGTGACGTAACGCCACGAGTGAGACTCAAGGCTGTCAGTTTGTGTAACAATTGGTTGATACAGTCTGGTCGAATTAAATGTATATCTTTGACAGTGGTGGATTTTAGGTGGGTTTTTTTAATGGTGCAGTTTAACAAATGGATTATCAAAGGCTTAATACAATGGAGGTGGAGGATATTTTAGAGGAAGTGCTCCCGCATTCACGTGGATTGAGGGATGAAAAACAAGTGGTAAATCACTCTTAGAAAATCATCCTCGGTGCACCCAGAATTCCTGCCCTCTTAATGTATATACGCGGATATCCCGGATGTATATTAATACGCAGAACACAGTGGTAGAGAGTGCGGACTTGAACCTCCTTACCTCCCACCTATACCCCTCAACACCCGACCAACTAGAGTACATTCCTAGCCCAACCGGGAAATTAGATAAAATATTACACTTTAGTTAGATATGACAGTGAAGTGCGTGTTTTTTCCCCCCATAAGTCACTCGAAATATATATTTTTCATTATAAAATATTCATTTTAATTAATTTGTTTGTACTTTTCTTAAGTTTGATAAAATTGTGGCCTCAATTCCACTGTTATCTAATAAAGATAGCTACAGTTAGTATAACTGTGGTCTATCTAAAATAAAATGAAAGGAAAGGAAATCAGATCCTTCACTAGCGCCATGGTACCCAATCACGTTTAAAAAACCAACTATAGAACACGATTTTTTTACACCCTTATTTGCATAGGAGCCCACTTTCAACCACCAACATTGGTATTTGGCATTTTAGAAATGTTTTTATTTTATTTATTAACAATAAAGTTCATCTAAAAATGTATCAAAAATTTCATTTTTTTAAATTTATTTATTTGAGGTATTAGCGAGTGCGAAAAGGTATTTTCACATACCTTCCAGGGCTCTTTTACATGCCACAAAGGAAGTTGTACTATGTATTTTTATCATTTAAGGACAATCCATCAGCCTCGGCTGGGTTTGAACCCACGAACAACGGTTCCTTAGGCGAGCACTTTACCCCAAGACTAGCGAGGTCTAAAAAAAAGTGCTTCTACTAATAATACCTAGCACCGCGTCTTATTAACCGTTTGGGTTTTACGTTTAAGTACTAATTATGCTAATGGGCTAGGAATTGAGGAGGTTGAATATAGAGGAGGTGAGCCCGCATTTGCGTTGAGGGAGAGTGGAAACCCATTTAGGAAAACTACCAGTTCACCCAAGCTAGATTTGAACCTTTATCTCCCCGTTCTCGGTAGTCTAGCTCAATGCGAAACTAGCGAGTTAGCTAACTGCGCCACCGAGGCGGGTTCAGCTTCTAATAATACTTCCTTATGGTTAATTATTTATTTTCTCTTTACATTACTTGTTAAATGGGCTGAGAATGTGAATACAATGTGTGAGATTGTTTTCCCCGCCAATATGGTAACTTGAGTTTTCTGTTTTAAAATAACGGTTTTTGTATGGAAATTAGACTTTATTATTAAGTCCATATGTTCACATACCTATTTAGATTACAGCTCAAAGGACCAACATCTGACTCACTCTTATATGACGGCAGAGAGATTATTGGAAAAGATAAAGAAAGATTAAAGGAGAACTACCAAAGAGAACGTTATTCATAATGACATTTTGTTCGGTCCGAGCTGTACTCCAGTATACAAAGTACAATCGATTCGCAATAGGAATGGTGATAACTTGACAGCTAGCAGAAGATTTTTATTACAAGCATCAGCTCAAGGTCACTACTGTCAACTCATGTGGAAATTATTTTCTTTGAAATATTATATCATCAATCAAAAATGTTAAACGCTTATAAATATCGCCTTCACTGAGGATTATTGTATAGTTGGCTTTTTATTAATTTTTTAAAAGAATAAGATATACTAATGAAACTAGAATGTTTTTTGTTTCGTGGTTGTGGCAACAAGAAAGATAATAATGCATGAAATAATAAATTAAAAAGTATTATATTCACACTTTTTATCATCTTATAACTGGCCACGAAAATAAATAAATGTGTTTTTTATAAGTTAAAGAAAGAGCCATACAGAATATTAGTTTTACAACAAAAAGGTTTTTTTATTTTGTAAACCGCGCAAGAACACAACCGAAGACCGTTTGAATGGCGTGATTTCATCTGGCTCGCCATCATTTATGAACAGAAGCATTTTTAAGTTAGCCACAGACACAGGTCCCACAACACAGAAACATACAAACGGTTATTTTCATAAGTTTGTGTTTCAATAACGTAAAAACTGTTACTTTTTTTCTAAAATTATTTGTTGTAAAAGTTTTGACTGCCAAAAGTGAGAGCAACTCAACAATTGGTCTTGCAGATCCTATGGTTTGGCGAATGGATACACGAGAGTAGATCTGGTAGCTTTTAGCAGCCGTCACCAATGTCAGCTCCAGTGGCGAATCGACTTTAGGTCGGAGTGGGCGTACAAAACAACAAGTGTAGTATGTGAGATATTAGACTACTAATTACTACTGTGTCAGTTCAAGGATTACGGTTGATGCCAGGCCTCCACCGTGGTTCGGATTCCACGTTAAACTGTATGTCCTCCATTTCATCTCACAATCACCCTACCATTACACATTAGCGTAAGTGCGTATAACCCGAACGGGTAGTAAGACGCGGTGCTAATAATAATAATAAGATTACGGTTGGAAATTAAGACATCATTCATATTCACAAAATGTGATCAGTGTCAAAGTTTTTAGTACCAATCTTAGGAGTCCAAGTTCGATTACCTTTACTGTTGAGGATTCCTCTACTCGCGGTGAACACAGCGGTGTAAGGACGGTAAGGTTAAATAAGAGGTCGTAAAGTAAGAAATTTAGTTGTTTTTTTAATTTTTATTTTTACACTTTGTCTTTAAATTATTCTAAATACAAAATAATTTATTTTAATTATGTTAAGACAACCCTAAGGTTGAAATTTATGAACCGAGAAAAAACCCAATTTGTTAATGGCGCTACATGAGAGCATTGATAAGCGTTGCTGACGTTAAGAAATTCTACTTTATTTATGAAGGGGTTTGATATTTTAAAATATTTTCTTCGCCAAAATGTAGGCGAAAGTTCATAATAGTTTAAAATATTAAAATATAAGTTAAAAGTGCGATATCTTACAAAAAAAATCCTATAAAACAATCCCTATTATCTTAATATGTTCTGTTGTGGCCTTATCAAAAGATGACTATTTGATAGAGGAAGGCTAGATCTTGGTTTAAAACCTTTTGATTTAATCTCAGAAGTATAATTTTCGCGTAAAACGTTCAATTTTAAAAAATAAACTCAAACGGTTAACTATTTAACTGGTCAGAAACCTTATGATAATTTTCTTTTACATTTTGCTAAAAACAATATTAAGAATATCACACAAATACTTAAATAATGAGGGATTTCTATAAACGTTCTAAAAACCCTCCCATGTAGAACCCTTATACTTTATATTTAAAGGAAGGACTGCGAAGGCGAAATATTTGGTCAGCGTGTTTGAAACTATCTCAAAATGTTTGATTTACATTGCAGGCACGCGCGCGTACACACACAATATATATATATATATATATATATATATATATATATATATATATAAATAATTTAAAGTAAGTGCGTTAGAAACTGTGTTGTAAAACGCAATGATTAAAAAATGTACAACTTACTCTCCCTACAGGCATACTCTCAATTTACCCAGACATATCTAATCTCACCTTGGCTTTGTTCCACTTTAATAAGATAGCGTCAAGGTAAACCCGTTACAATTCAGGTTAAACGAAGTTAAGATTCTGTTTACCCTGAAAGGTGGCAGTCACTGATCCACTCTATGACCCTGTCCTATCCTACAATTTACACCAAGCCTGGGCAAATATTTTGGCTTTGAGAACCGCATTGATAATTTAAATGTAAGAACGGGCAACCAAATAAAATAAGTTTTTTTAATCGACAGCATTAAAAAGCTAAGACAATATAGGACAATATAGGACAAGATTCTCAAGTAAAGTAGAACAAGTGAGATAAATGCCTTTTTTTCGCATCTTTCATTTCTATAATCTCAAATGTGATTTTGGAGTCTTAATTCTTAAAACTGCTTTAAAATGTGCATAGGCGTATCGAATATAAATAATTGTATATCAACATTTAAGTAAGCCTAAGGTTGGTTTGATGTGATTTATAGCCATCCGGAACTGGGTATGCAATTAGCACTTCGTCTGATAAGTGTTGCCCGTACCATCTGGTAGACGTCCCATGTACTCGGGGAGTTATTATTATTAGCAACGCGTCTTACTATCCGTTCGGGTTATACGCACTTACGCTAATGTGTAATGGTAGGGTGATTGTGAGATGACATGGAGGACCTACAGTTTAACGTGGAATCCGAACCACGGCGGAGGCCTGGCATTCCCCACATTCACAAGATGTCTTGTCAGAGGTGAAGGAAGGGTTTGGTAATCAGATAAATCTTTGCCGGGATCGGGGATTGAACCCCGGCCGCCAGCATAGAAGTCTGACACCTTACCCCTAGACCGCTAGGTCACCCTACTCGGGTAGTTAAGGCTAGTGGTTACCCGTTGCCTTCCACACTTAATTTCTATAAGCGAGCGTAAAAGGACCGACCCACTTTGCCGAGAAAGATATTTTTACATATAACAATAGACATGGGACCCGTGGATGACTTTACTTCCTCTAAGAAGGAAGTTGTGCTACGCACAAGAAAAATCCATTGACCAGACCACAAGCCAGAATTCACCCAGAGGAGAGCTTCACCATAGCCAATGGTTTCTCAAACCGTTTGCCCTCATGAATGAACAATTGGTTCAAAAAATATTACCATGGTGCGTCTCACCTGAAACCCTCCCTTCCCTCACCAATGAGGCGTGCCTCTCAGTTGTAGTAACCTGTAACAGTGGAGCCAATAAAGGTAAAAACCCTTTCGTTACCTTTCAGGATATGCGGAGGATACATCTAAATTCCATTTCACCAAAGGAAAAAAAAAGAAGTTTAGTCTGAAAGCTAGAGAACGTTTTTTAGCCTAACAGTGGATTAGATTCAAAGCTTCATGGAGTGAGGCACACAGAGACGCCGGGTTCAAAGAGCCTTTGACGTCAAGACGCGATCCAATGGGCACGACGGCAAGCGCGATTAAGAGATGAATCAAGATGAGGACATTCTGCCGGCTCATGCGTCACTACCACGCAAGCACACACGTAAAATTATAAATAGTGCGTTATAAAGAGCGGCGAATAATCCTCATTGGCAATATGACTAAAGAGTGTCGTTATTTTAGACGGTCCCTGCTGGACAACCACCTGCTATGTACTGTAGACCTACAGTTCAATTTTCATTGACAGAGACTTATCCGACAGAAAGATTACTAGATCCACTTTCATGTATTCATCCGTCAGATCATGTGATCTGTTGCTATTGCATTTATCTATAACACAACACTAATACTATATTCAAAAAATAAATGAACCTTGACAATTATGGTAAAATATCTTTTGAGCCAAAATGGCTGATCAACTTCTATTACTACTTCTACTTTTGACACTTATCAAGTTATTTTTTTCTCTCTCTTCGGTCCTTTGGCCATCACTATTATTCTATTGTGATAATAAGTTTGAAATCTTAAACATGGTCGATCATGTAGGGAAAAAAGCATCTCTCGGGCAAGGATTTGGACATAATTACAGAACATTTAAAAAAAATCCTAGTAGGGTAAAGTCCGATAATTGGGCACCTAATGATTCTCTGCTTAGTAGAGGAAGTAGATGGACGTTCAAGATTTCTTTAAAAAGGCTTCATGCAATATTCAATCGGCTTCATGTTCAACTACAATCTATATCGTCATCAGCTGCCGGATTGCACAATATTGTTTTTGTCAATACATAATATTTTTTTAGCATCACGTCTTACATCCTGTTCATGTTTAACGCATATATACTAATTACGCTAATGGGTTAAGGATGATGAAGGTTTGAATCTAGAGAAAGTGTACCCGCATTTGAAGAAAAAAAACCTTTCAGTGCACCCGGCCGGGATTTGAGCCGATCTCCCGGTCATTGGCAGGCCAGGCTTACATGAAAGTGATGCCTTAGACCATGCGGCCACCGAAGAAGTTAATAAATTTTTTTATTACATATTAGCCAAGACCATTTTCAAAGTTATTTTCTGCGTTTTTAATGCATTACACATTTTGATATAGTCCGATAATCTGGCATATTAGTTAATCCAGCATTGCTGAGCAAAGGTGCACTCAGAAATTTTCTTTTGGAGGTGGGCAGAGGGAAACAGTTATGTTTGTGTCCAGAATTAAATTTCGAAGGGGCGGAGGTTTGGGAGCACACCTCCATAACCACTGGAGGCAAAGACAATGTATGACTTAAATGTATCTTGGATGCTATTTCAATTCTTTTTTTTATGGTAGCTAACGGCAGCGATTTCAATAATTTAAATGGCCTTAGGTTTAGATACAATGTATCAAAGATAATATTTCAGTTATTTTTCCAATTTGAAACTTTAGGGGCACTTTTAACGCTTGTAATATTTTCACCTCAAACTGGGACACTATTTTAATGTTTCGCTCAAAGAGAAGAATAAGGGTGACCTGGTGGTCTAGGGGTAAGGTGTCGGACTTCTGTGCTGGGTTCCGGGGTTCAATCTTCGTTCCTGG
This sequence comes from Timema californicum, assembly GCA_902141385.1. Lineage (NCBI taxonomy): Eukaryota > Metazoa > Arthropoda > Insecta > Phasmatodea > Timematidae > Timema > Timema californicum. Next base: position 110,184 of record CABFOW010001840.1, read on the forward strand.
CACAGATTTATCTGATTAACATTACCCTTCCTTCACCTCTGACAAGACATCTTGTGAATGTGGGGAATGCCAGGCCTCCACCGTGGTTCAGATCCCAAGTTAAACTGTAGGTCCTCCATTTCATCTCACAATCACCCTACCATTACACATTAGCGTAAGTGCGTATAGCCCGAAACGGGTAGTAAGAAGCGGTGCTAATAGTAATAATAAGAAGAATAAGTGGTCACAGAACCCAATTTGTATATGGTGGAGAAAAAAAAAGAAGAGTTAAGCCCTTCAATTCAAAGTGGAGTCCAAGAATCATTTCCAGGAAAATATTGAAAGAAATAATGATCCCCCTGAAAGCTATTTTGAGGGTTCTTTCCTTTGATAATTTTAAAAATGTGGATGAATCTAGAAGATTTTCGAAGTAGGCCTACTCCTTGTCCGTTTTTTTAAAAATTAGTTTCCTCTAGAAGCTATTTAAAGCAATTTTTTTAAAGTTGTATACCCTAGAAGTTATTTGTAATTGTCTTTTCCTAGAGATTTATAGAAAATTACATGCACCTTTTAAGTCATTTTGTATGGTCTTAATCTGGCAAACGTTTGAAAATCAGATGTATCTACAAAATATTTGGAATGATACTCTCCCAGCAAATTTTTTGAGAATTTTATAGTTTTTAGACTATTTGGTGTGGTGCTTTGATGAAAAATTTTTGAAAATAAATTTTAAGATCTTTGAGGGAGAAACTACCCTATTACCCTCCACCCCACCCCACCCCACCCAGGTGTCTCAAATTCCTTAAGTCACGTGCGTGCCGGATTATCGAACATTTACTGTAGTGGGATACATTCAATAACTATGAGCATTAAAGTATAATAATGTGTATGTGTCACCAAGGGAAGAAAGACGGATGGACACCTTAAGAACCCAACACCTCGAGAAGATAAAAAGCCATGAGGGAAGCCACTCACCACTCTTATTGTCCATGACGTCATGGTAGCCGTGTATGATGTCTCGTATCAGCTGCGCCATCTCACAACCTCAATCGTTAACTCAATCTTCAAAAGTTGAAAATGATCAAACCAGGAGGCCGAGTGTTACGAGGTTACCTAGAACAGAAAATGTGCAGAGGGACGTTAGTGATGTCCCGTGGAGGGCATTGTACAGTGCAATATTTATAGCATGGGCCTTATCTGACAGCTAAAAAAAGTTACTAGATCTACTTTCACGTGTTCAAACATCAAGTCATGTGACCTGCAGATGTTTCTAAATATATAAATACAAATAAAATAACACATACACACATGTAAAACGTTATCAATACTGACAACAAAAAAAAAAATTTTTTTACTATCCTTTCTATGAAAATTGGACTGTAGCTTCAACCTTGAAATGTGAAAACTCGGGAAAAGTATCATCTTGGATTTGGTACAAATCGGGATTTTAATAACATGTTGGTCGGTGTAAAAAGGTCAGAATTAGTACGATTCAGGATATTTTCAAAACTAACTACGTTTCTGAACTCCAGTGCCAACTTTGAATTTAATCCATTTCAATAATGCCACACACACAAAAAAAAAACCCACCTAAATACTAACTATACCGACAAAATCTCGAAAAGTATGTATTAGATATGTATACACAAATGTCAGTTTACCTAACCTAACATAGCATAGCATAACTTTTAGCATACATGTTTTGGACTAAAATTACAATAAAAGCTTTCCAAATTTGCAATTGTGATTGTGTATGTAGTTAAGAATTTATATCATGAGTTTGTTTTTATAGAAAGGTCTGAATTCTTAAGATTTCCAAGTTTGTACTTTTCAGCTCTCCCGAGATATGGATGGGTGCCAAACGAGCAAACACAGCTATCCTTATGTTATTTCATGTAGGATCTTTCGCAGGTTTTTTTTTCCAGCACCGCTTTTTACTACCGTTCTGGTTACATATAATCAAGGGATACATATTTAATAAATTGTGAAAAAAAAAATCATCACTAAGAAAAATATACGTGCTTTAATGTTTGTTATGAGGTTGTAAAAACTATTAGACTTGCTAATTTAAACATTTTATCTTTTATTTTACCATAAAATCAATCGCAGTGACAATAGTTTAATAAAAAAGTTGGCGGAAGGTAATATTTATTTTTGTCAGCATTTCCGGCTTTAGAGCTCTCTATTTCCTGATAGCTAACATAAGATTTATTAAACTTTTTAAAAGTGTGTCAGTTAAGATACTTTAGTCACTCAGCCACTTGACAAGCTTAGTTAAACATTCAAATAATCCTATTAGTTATTATTTCCTAACGAAAAATCATGGTAGGTATAATCACTCAGTAAATAAGAAATTAATTAAATTGGAACGTCGATTACCGCATCTTATTAGTTAAAAGGCTGTACGGGCGTCATGATATTCATTAACAATAGTAATTACCTCTCTTCCTATTTAAAAATTACGAACGTCGGTTTGAGAACTTTGGGCGGTAATCCTAGAATATCTGCTTGTAAATATTCTGACAGTTAAAAGGCTTTGTAATCACGGTTCAAAATATGGATTTTGGAAAAATAACATTTAGTTTTTAGCATCACGTCAGGGTTATATGCATATATGCTAATTACGCTAATGTGTTAGGGATGAGTAGGGATGAGCTTAGAGCAAGTGTATCCGCATTTGCGCGGAGGGAGTGAAACCCAATTTATGGAGAGAAAAACATATCGGTGCACCAGACCGGGATCGAACCCCGATCTTCCCATCATCAGCAGAATAATCTATTATTGCTAAAGTGATGTTTTAGACCATTCGGCCACCGAAGCGGGAAATAAATCATAAAGTTCCTCTAAAGAACAGTTGTCGACCAAAAACACAAATAGACCATCAAAAAAAGAATGTAGACCCATGCTTTCTTCATATTTTGTCTAATTTTTACACACATACACAAAAAACTAATCCTGTTCACCCTCGCACCTCAGAGCTTGTAATTAAAAGAAAATATCATCCGGCGCTCTCAGAATGCTCTAATAGGCTGTAATTCCCGTGAGAAGAGGACCGGTGCGTCCCGCTACGATCTGGCGGTTCACAGTTGGGAGGGAGCCTTTGTCAACGAACGGTGGTGCAGTATAAGTTTAGCGGTTAGTATGACGTCAAAGCTGTTTAAATTAGCGACACTAGCCAGCAACAAACTTTATGGGACTAACGATCGATGGCATGCTCTTGATTAAAATTTTAACAGGTTCAGGGGCTTTATTTAGAGCAATTTCACCCGAGTCTCTGCTTCAAGAAAATAACTTTAACGAATTGACAAACACAGACTGACATCAATGAGTAATATTTACAAACCTTTAAACATGTAATCTATTGTGTAAACCCTACCAAGACATATCCATAAAAAATCATTGAGATATTATCTTATAATAAATAAACCATAACTATCAAACTTAGAAAATTGAGTTAAAATATATGGTTGCAGATCATAGTGCAATGTTATGACATAAAGGCTGTGTGTTCTGCCATTAGTAGGCCTACAGAAGAAAATAAATAAATCAAGAAAGTGAACTAGCCCGCCGACTGGAAAACTACTGTGTTAAGTGCGAGAAACTTACATTCACCGTGAAAATATAGCCGATGAGAAAAATTATCCATTGAAAATCATCTGTATCGGCAAATGACGATTAGAAAAGAAGATGAACATCGGAAGCCAGTAGGCTGGCAGAAAATGTGCTGAGTAAATTTCACACACAAAAAAAGTGCATCCGGCATAAATAAGAATTTAAAATGGGACAAGACACATCGGTGGGTATGCTTATGTCAAACTCATGTAGGCTGGTTTGCCGGTGAAAGAAAGGTCAGTGTTCGAATATCAGCGGGGTAAAGTGAGGTTGGTTTTTCCCAAAATGGTTACTCGCTCTAGCGCTATGCAATTGCAAGTACATGTTCTAATTCATTTTCTTCATCCCTACCTCATTAGCGTAGTCCTCGACTTACGCGAATTCGTAGATACACGATTGCAGTGATTCAACTTACCACTAGCAATTATATCTACTAAGTGCCACTTTAAACATAATACGGTGTTCCTAGTGAGTTGACACACAGTTGATACAATGTCATTGCCATTTTCTTTTGCTTTACCTTGAGCAAAATTAATTTTCTCGACGTTTTATTTTCATTATCATAACTTGTTTGGAAGGCCCCCCTCACACTAGCGGCCAAGTCGCGGGGTTTTGACCTCCGTGGCCAACAGAGTGAATGGAGTTTTACGTCACGACGCACACCTGGCCGCGGGGGCCAGCGAGTCTCGGAGACTGGAGATAGATAATACGAGCGGGTCGTCTTCACAGACTGCAACGAGTGGATGGACGCACACAAGTAATCAAAGCGGCCAGTACAATTCGTTGTCATTTTTTTGGAGCTCGCTTGTTGAGGAAGTACCACATAGCAGCTACTTACTCCGCGTTCAGTGAGAACCTGACTATACACACTCAGTTGGGCAGCGACTGCCTACGCTCGGTTGGTCGTGCATTTTTCTGGCCGTGACTTGGCCGATAGTGCGCGGGCGGCCTAAGTACCATTCGACTTGCACGGAAACCTTAACAACAAATTAACCGCAGAACTCTAGGGCACCCTGTATGTGTAAAATCCGAATAGGTAGTGATGTGGGGTGGGGTTGGTGTAGATGGGGAGAGCGTTGACAACAAAATACCTCGATGATGACTCTGCGATGGCCAGACGTGGCTTGAGGACATTTATCGAACTCGGTATTTGTTCCAATGTCGTAACCACGCCGGGAATAGAGAGGGAATTCAGAAATGACAATAACAACCATCTTTCTCCAGGTCCAATGCGAGTTCACAAAAGGCTCTACAAGCTTTACAGTTGTGTTGAAAGTGGTTGAGATGCATTCTCGTATTTAATATGTTTCTATAATGTGTTTTTAAACTAGTAGTCAATTAAAAAAAAAAAAGTTGCTAAATACATCAAATAAATAGAAACAATTTAAACTAACAATTCTAAAGATTTAGCTACTACACAAAATATATCCAGGATTTAATAAAGAAAAAATACCGACTTCGGAGGCGGCATTGACTAAGGCGCTACTATACTGGACTGCCATTGACGGGGAAATTGTGATTCAAACCCGGTTAGGTGACAATCCAGGAAAATGCCGGTGTATTTCCTTAAACTTCGCCCTCCTCTCTTATATTGGAAGGAATACGTCACCAATATCCAGTACAATGACACTTATAATAACTAGTTCAGGTGACGTCAACGATATTTTTAAATAAACACTTTCAATTACTTTAAGAAAGATTCAACGCAAGAAATATTCCCAGACATCTCTCGTAGAACTTTAGGTTGTGATGTAGGGAAGACAAGCTAAGGGCAGTATTTTTTGTTTTTATATCAAAACTTTTAAAATAAATCTAATATATTTTTAGTAGAAGCGGAGTTTAATTTTCTTCACATGACCTCAACAGTGTTGTTGAATATCTGTCATGGATGTCCTGAAATTTAATAACCACTTATTCTCTCAATTTAAAAAGTTTCTCATTTAAGGCCGCCATGTTAATAATATATTCAAGAACTGTCGATATCAAAATGTGAAGAAACTTAAATTCTGGTTGTACTGGAGAATTATTCGATTTGTTTTGACCCAAAAAAATTGTGTTACTATAGAATCTAAGAAAATAAAACTGCCCTTGATTCACGTTACCTACAGTTCCACCTTAACCACTATACACTACCCAGAAATAAACATCTACACACGGCCTTGAAGCTAACATAATAATTTCAATATTTCCAACGACGCAGCTGGTAAGTAATTGGATGGATCACAGTTTTATGAATGCCTCTTTTTTTTTGTCCTAGCGGCAGGAAGACAAAACTATCGAGGAACGCGGAAAGTGAAAACACACACACACACAATAACTCTTTCGTTCTACATAAATGTTACAATTCAGCACGATGTTTCTAATTTATGAAGCTGCGCTCAACATTTATATAGAGCAGTACTGCCACCCGAACCGTGTTTCGCAACGCAAGACGAAAGTAAACAGAGGTATTCGTCACAAGGCCGTCACATACAACCTCTCAGGGAAAATGTGTTAATTTCGCACAGAGTTAAGAAACTTGAATGCCGAGAAGTGACAGTCCTCGAAGAGAAATAATTAAGGCTACGGCCTCAGCCAACGAAAAAGTGTCAATCGCTGTCAATCGCTGTCAGTTCACATGGCTTAAAATACTGTGGTCTTGTTCGTTTTCTCAAACTACCATTATTCTGTCTAAGTTTTACTTTCGCTCTACACCTATAGCCACCCTTTGCCATGTCAATAAGAAAGAGGGGAAAGAAAACTACGAAACTTCCTATTCCAAGGCTCGCTGCTAGTTCTCAAACGTTTTAAAATTTTCTGTTACGATCCTATCAATAAATTACTGTACTTGTTAGCGGAAGGTTAAATATAGAGCCCTTTTCCATTTAGGTCTATTCTCATAGCTCCACAAATCTGCTCAAAAATTTGTTGAAAATTAGCACAGAGTTGCTATAAGGCTATAGCTGCGTGAGTGTGGGTTTGGAAGTTCAACACCCCACCCCCAAAGTTGACAAAAAAAACTGCCTTATTTGGCCCAGTCAAAACAAAGATGTTTATTAGTCAAGCAACAAAACTGGTTGGACTAAAACAACATATTGACAAAGGAAAAAGGAAGTATTATCGAGTGTGGAGGGGAGGGGGGAGAGCTGATAAAGTAAGCGAGTGAGATTTTAGGAAATAGAAAAACCTTTCAACTTAAAAGTATTCAAATTGTAGTTCCGGGAACAGATCGCAAATGACTCGGCATATAAATAAGAATCAGAGTGAGGAGATAGGATAAGTAGAAGAGGATGGGGGGTCTCGCTATCAATTCTCAACTTGTTGTAATTTGCGAAAATATAAAAAATGGCAGTTTGAGAACAGCCTATCTGGATATAGATGCATGTTATGAATACCACAGTATGAATGCACAGCGTTAATGATATGCTTCGGAGTCTCGTGGTCTAATGCACTAGTTTCTCAATATACTAGACTGCCGATGACGGAGGAGATTGAGGTTCGAATCTCGGTCGGGTGTACTGGGGGTGGTTTTTCCAAAATGGTTTTATACTCTCCCTGCACGCAAATGCAGATACAATTTCTATAAGTATTACCTTCCTGATCCCTTAAACCATTATAGTAATGAGTAAATAAGCATATAAACCGAATGGGTAGTGATATGCGGTGCTAAAAGAAAGATCTGCTGATGTTTTTATTGCTGTGAGTTTAATGTGTAGACCAAAGCTAACTAACTCATTATCATGTATATTCGACTGGTTTAATTACCCTGGATGTTAAATTTTTGTTTTCTGAGTTAACACTACGAATTTCAGTAAACAACCAAAACACTCGTCCACTTATTTTTTGGTAGGAAGAACCTTCTATAAAATACAAACATAATGGTTTGCGGTACAAATTGATAACATTTTACAACACTATTAACTTGTTATTTTATAGGCAATGATAATACAGTATCTTTAAATGTAACTGTGGCAGATAGGTAATTTATACGTCAAATCGTACTGCCTGAAAATTGTTTCAAGTAATTTTTTAACAAACTGGTTTTCTATCCGATTCTGACTGTCCAGAATCGTTGGAATAACTGGGCTACTACCCTGGGCATAAACAGTACCCCCCTACCCCCCAAAAAACTCGACCACTATACAAGTTGTGTCAATGGCAGCGGATCCCTTTGTGTGAAGGGAGTGGGAAGATATTAATCAAAAAGTGATTTTGAATGACTTGCCCTAGGCCCAAAGAGTTCTGGAAGCCCTGCCTGCCCTGGTAAACGTTTGTTGACTATTAAGAGTTTTTTTTTAACTATATATAATCCTATAAAATCTGTTTGGTGTGATCTTCCCTCAGATTTTTTTTAATGCTGATGCCCCTAGAAGATATTTAGAACGGTCCTCGCTTGATACTCTTAATTCGTTGTCTTTTGAAGATATTTGAAGTTTTATATTCTGAATATAGTACGATTAAAAACAAATGCGAGTGAAATAAATTTAGATGGGGGAAGGGGGCAAATTTATTCCAATGAATAAAACTATGTTCATGGGGCAGTCCCCCTCTCCCCCACCATCACTACTTATAACATTTAAGGAGTGTTCAATGTAAATTTTAGTACTTTGAGGGAAGAGGCACCATGTAATTTTATAAATATTAACAAATCGATAGCATTTTTAAAGTAGGCTAATCCCTGCTATTAATTGACATAAAAATTAACTCTAAATAGCTTCTAGAATCACTTAATATTAGTAATTTTTGTTTGCTGGTGGTATTTAAGGGGAGGCGGGATTGGCCCCAAAGCCTCCCCTGAAATTTTGGCCTGGCTACGGCCTTGTGTCTTTTAAGGAAACAGGGCCTTGCTGGGATTTTTCTAATTTATTTTGGCATATTTTGAAATAACTCATCGTACCAGTAAATATTGTGTTAGAGCTGAACGTCTGCACGGGAATTTCTCGGCTACCGTGGCGACCCCTTAAACACCATTGTTGTTGGAACATTTCCCTTTTCTGAAGAGATCAATTATAGATCCAGAGGGTCTTCGGTTGACCCCGAATAATGACTGAAATAAGATAGTATTTGAGAATTAGGTCTCACAGTTTCTAGTCTCTAAAACGCGCGCAAAAACCGCCAGATTTTTGTAATTCATTTAGCTAAAACGTAATCTCACCTTTATTAAACTGAACAGACACTATTTTCTTAATATGATATTTCTATTTTACCAGATTCTTCGGAACAGCGCTTTTAAACCTATGTGCAACGAAACATTTGTGTGAGTCAAAGCATCAGCAGGTGTGCCATGGGGTTTAAGAAACGAATAAAAAGAAGTGAGATAAAAATTTGGAGGATAGAATTAAATCTTATTTTAAATCCATAATATTTTTTTAAAAAATTATTAGAATTTCAGATATTTAAGTTTCCAGCAAAGTCTTAGTATTAGTTTGTTTATTTATGATAAAATCTCTCTTAAGATCCGACGGTGTGCCTTGACAATTTTAGTGCCTGGTTCTGTGTGACGTGAGTTGAAAAAGGTCGAAAATTGTTGGCTTAGAGAGTCGCCTACTAGAAAGGAATAAAATGCCATTTGTCATCAAATTGATTATTGTCGAGTCATTCCATTGGTGTTTAGGACCAAATGATTGGGTATTGATTAGGAAGTGTGGGCAGTTGCTACACGCAACCCAATTTTTCATGGATAGAAAAAAGGGGAAGGAATAAGGCACGCCATTTAAGAATCAGCATATTTACTTTTTCAGTTCGCTTCGTCTTCTATGGAAAGGCCTAGTACTAAAAAAATTGAATTTAATGTTTCATGTTTTCAATTACTCCAGTAGTAGGTGACCTGGCGGTCTAGGGGTAAGGTGTCAGACTTCTGTGCTGGCGGTCTAGGGATAAGGTGTCAAACTTCTGTGCTGGCGGCCGGGGTTAAATCCTAGGTCCCGGCATAGATTTATCTGATTACCAAACCCTTCCTTCACCTCTGACAAGACATCTTGTGTATGTGGGGAATGCCAGGCCTCCACCGTGGTTCGGATTCCACGTTAAACTGTAGGTCCTCCATTTCATCTCACAATCACCCTACCATTACACATTAGCGTAAGAGCGTATAACCCGAACGGGTAGTAAGACGCGGTGCTAATAATAATAATAATAATAATAATAACTCCAGTAAGTTTTTTCCTCCCGTTTTCAGGTGCCTGGCAGCCCTGGTGATTAATTAACCCCTGCACGTACGTTTATAAAGATGAACGGGTAGTAGGGTGACCACAAGGAACCCAACTATTCCTCTCCCTTTACGCCTTTCTTACCTTGAGCATAATGGAAAATTAGCCAATGTCTAAACATGTGAGATTTCGAAAACTTCAGCAAGTTGAAACTTACAGACGTAAACAATAAATTAAATTAATCTAAGATAAATTGTTTACTAAACAATTGTTGGCAGGTCAGTACTTGGAATCAAGTAGGTCACGTTTCAGAATGTTAACTTTGTTGGTATGCGGAAACACTCCCTCCTTTTGGGGAAAAGAGTTCACGTAATATTCAGATGTCATCTACGGTTTAACGCTATGTACCAGATAACATGTCATGCAAACGTAGGTACCCTTCATCCACTCTGGAAATTACAATCTAATTTTCATAGGAAGAGTTAGAAATGTTACTAGATCAACTCATGTATTCATAAGCAAGTTCATATAATCTGCAGATGTAACTTTTGTGATTTATTATAAATACCTATAAAATAACACTCAAAATAATAAAATGTTATCAATGTTTGTCGTGTAAAAAATTTGGCTGTATCCTACTGTTGCTTGGTTCCACTACGGTATAGCTCAGGGGCATAGTGTAAAGTGTATTCCATCAGTATGCACTCTCAAGTCTAATACGTTCTCCGAGCCTGGAACCAGATCCTTCCACTGCTGTGACGTCACAACAGCCGTCGCCACTTTAACTAAAACATAACTTAAATTGCGCACGTGTTTCGCGTTTATTTAATAACATACCTTACTTATCAGGGTTGTCACTATTTATAGCGTACAAAATTCAATTGGGTTATTTCTACGGGTTTTCAAAAGGCGATTCCCATTTTTTTTTAAAAGAGACCCTAGAGCTGTGGTTCCCAACCTTTTTCAGTTGAGTCCCACCTCGGTAGATCATCAAATACCCACGACCTCCTCAATATTTTTTGGGAAAGTTATTAAAATCTTTAAAAAAATATCTTTCTAATCACATTTTCATTTTATACTATCAGCAAGTTTGTGAGAAAAAAAATATATATATATATACAGAAAAATTAGTGTAATGATTGTCATTGTTGTATTTCCATCAATTATTGAGAATTGTATTTGATGTTTGACAGAGCACCCCGTAAATTGCTTTCGAATTAAAGTCTACAACTTTATTTTCTTTAGCTTTTAGAAAAGTCAAGAGTTAAAAATCCGGTGGTGTTGCACGTGGTCGCAATGGTAGCTGAGCTGGTATTATTGTTGGCGAATCCGAGGCTTACGGGTTTGAAAATAAACACGCGTATGCACATGACCATCTTACTTTTTGGTTGGTCACCTAATATTTTTTTTACAACAAGTGTCGCCAATACCGCAAGAAAAACCAATTTTCATTTACTTTGGAAAATTGATTTAATTTTTTTTAAATATTCAATTCTTATTTGATTTTTAACTTTATTTTCGAATTAGTCCACGCCTTGCCCGGGTTGGGGACCACTGCTCTTGAGAGTAGTATTGAAGAAGTTAATTTTTCATAAAATTAACTTTAGTGAAGTCATATCTTTAGAACAAGATGATCTCTTCTGTCCAATTTGATAATGATAGAGAGATTTCTGCAGTTGTTAAACGATCCAATGTGTAAAATAGGAGAAAAATAGACTAATTTAAATATGCATACTTATTTATTCTATTCACTTTTTCTTTAATTCAAAAGCCTACTATTTAAAACTATGAATTTCAATGTTCCAAATTCAGAAATATTCTAGTAGCTTAAGCTATTTTTTGGAATTATCTTTTTTCCTGGTGGGTTTCCCCCCCAGACACAACCAATTTCCTGTGTTTTCCTTGTTTTCTCAATTTTACAGGAGCTTTCCAGGAGTGTTTCCAACTGTGTACCAAGTTAAGGGTTACCAGGCGCCTGGAAAACCAGAAAAACACGGGGGAATTTTGTGCCTGGAAAAAAAAGGCAACACAGAGGGAGTTACAAAATATACGGGAATATTTGTGAAATAGTAATGCTATGCGTGTATAAGAAAACGTGAACTTAAAAATCAAGCCCCCTTGATTTGAACATTTTTTCACCAAAGAGCATTGTATTATTATGTTGTAGTTGAACACACATTTATCCATCAAATGTAACTCTCAGAGTCAAATCATAATATTCTAAACACCAATGACATGATTTTAAAATTGTCAATATTATTAAAAATTAAATATCTTTCCATTATGTTACTATATTATTTTTATTATTATTATTATTATTATTATTATTATTATTAGCACCGCGTCTTACTACCCGTTCGGGTTATACGCACTTACGCTAATGTGTAATGGTAGGGTGATTGTGAGATGAAATGAAGGACCTACAGTTTAACGTAGAATCCAAACCACGGTGGAGGCCTGGTATTCCCCACATTCACAAGATGTCTTGTCAGAGGTGAAGGAAGGGTTTGGTCATCAGATAAATATTTGCCGGGACCGAGGATTGAACCCCGGCCGCCAGCATATAAGTCTGACACCTTACTCCTGGACCACCAGGTCACCTATGTTACTTTATAAATGGTCTGGGAAAACTGATTTCTTCTAAACTGAGGTGTTTATATCAAAATAGTTTCTCCCTCTCCCTCCATGGAAATAAGAGCGCACTTTATCTAAAATTCTAGCCTCTACAATCTTACCACCATTGGTGTAAATATGCGGCAATCCAGACAGTAATTAAGGCGTGAGCACGAGGGAAAAAAAAAAACTGAAGCGAAGCACATTTGATAGCGTACAATTTTGAGCTACTAATAAGATCGAAATAGATTTAATTTAGTAAAAGAGAGCCTTTCTAACAAAATAATTCATATACAACAAAAGGTAGAGTCGCTGCCTGTCATGATACCCTATCCTTGAGGAGAGCCATCAGGTCATGGAGAGTTGTCTCGACTTCACCCCATGGTATCAGGAATTGCGGACGGCAGGAGATGCTGACGTGAGGATGACTGATCCCCAAGTCCTTTGTAGGGCCGGACGATTCTGGAGCCGTACGATGAAAGTGAGGGCTCTTAAGTGCGCCAAGTTTGATCAAAATAGTACGTTAACTACTTCAAAGTTGAAGATAGATTGTGGTGGTGGGCAAATGAACAAACCAAATAATGCATTAGTTTGTTTTTTTCCGGTGTTTCAAAATTGCATACTGTATATACATGAATTTGAACCTTGACCTATGAACTTACGGGCCGATAGAAACATAGATCGACTAACGGACATAACTAAAACAGCGTGCAGTACTATCTCTTTCCCACCTATCCCCCACTAACCTCTTATCAATAAATCTCGGGGGGGGGAGAGGGGGGGCACCTTACCAGGGAGGGCTCCATTAGAGAAGTAGTTTTATTAAGTAAGCTTACCTAAAAATAATTAGTGGCATTGAGCTGTTGGGACTTAAAACCTTTAGGAAGGAAGAGTACGGGGTGTAAATTGAGGGATGGCGGGGAGGGGTAAGTTTGGGTGGTGAAAATAAAAACTAAGATATGTTATTATTTTTGGGAATTTCGGCAACATTAGTAAAGGGTGTTTCGCTCGTTCTTAGCCCCTGAGTTTACCTTATAATTTTAGAGCTAGTTGACGCAATTTATGTTTGNTTGGGTGGTGAAAATAAAAACTAAGATATGTTATTATTTTTGGGAATTTCGGCAACATTAGTAAAGGGTGTTTCGCTCGTTCTTAGCCCCTGAGTTTACCTTATAATTTTAGAGCTAGTTGACGCAATTTATGTTTGAGAAGCACACAATAGGCCGAGAGCGAGTGAAACATCCTGTACTAGCTAGAACAAGCCTGAGCAAATTTGTTGGCTGAAGAGTTACATTGGAAATTTATATAACAATGGACCGCCAAATAAAATACCATTTTTCGCTGGACGCAATTTATTAGACATACACACGATACAATTCAGTACATCCATCTATAATCACACAGTTTCCTTATATGTTAGGCAAGAAACTGCATAAAGCTAAAAAAAAACTCCATAATTAATCTATTCTCACTAACTTCTTTACTCTTCCCCATTCTTGCATACTCCCTTCGCTTCAACAAAATCCATATCCCGACACTTAAATGCTCTTTTATTCTCGAAACGTATTGTTTCACACATTAATCTACAACATTTCGCTACGTCTTGCATGGCGTACACCTTCCTTTTGATCCACAAACTCTCCCTTCATAGATTTGTTTGGTCACTCGATCCACGCTCATCCTCTCAACAGGCACAAATCAACATAAGACGCTTCTTTCACAGTGACCTTTTGGATTAACTTTCAAACCCCACTCCCTCAGCACCCATTCAATACCAAGTCTCCATGCGAGATTTTCAATACATTTCTTAGATATCTCATTCTAACTGAATTCACCTTGCTCTTGTGTTTCTCCTGACAAATCCATTCGTCACACCCATAAAACAATGTTGGCATAAAAACACTTTAATATACCGGCATATTTACTTCTTTCGATACTACATTCCTTGCAATAGTCCATATACATCCAACTATTCTCTGAGATGTATTCAACCGTCTGTCAATTTCACTATCTATCCTTCCAATTTTACAGAACATTCTGCCCAGATACACAAAATCATTCACTTATTCTAGCAGTTCTCAATTTATACCAAGCTGATAATCATTTCCTAATCCATCCTCATCAAAAACTATCATATTGTTTTTGGAGACATTTATACGAAGATCCATTCTGCCTGTGGCCACATTAAAACTAATGAATGCATTCTGCAAAGTCACTTTCATTCTCAGCCATTAACACGGTATCATCTGCATATAGCAGCATATTCACATTCACATTGTCTATTTGCACGTCAACCACATCGTCACAAGAATCTGTCAAACACTTGTCCATTAAAACATTAAACAGTCATGGGGACATAACACAACCTTGACCCACATCCTGTTCAATATCAAACTATTCGCATAAAGTTTCCATCCGGCTTAACGCAAGCTTTACTTACATCATACACCTCCATAATTGCATTTAATTACCATATATCCACACCATTCTCAGATTATTGTACAAAAAAACAGTATTTAGATAACACAAAAAAAGTTAAAACATGAAGCGACCTCAGTAAAACAGAACTTAATTATATGACTAATTGTTTTCAAATCTTGCAATTATGTCTGACACGAAGGAAGGAAACATTTTGCAGCAGCATTTATTTAACGTTGAACGCGGAACTAAAACTTGCATGCGGATGACAATGGATGATTGCGATTGTCATCAAGAAGCCAAACATTTAATATGGGATGAGTCAACCATGACTTCGAGCCATGCTATAGATGAAGTCAATTATTTGTTGCAAAATAGGCTATAATGAATCGTTATCTCTCTCTTGGAGGAAAAAAATTATTTTGGAGGAAAGACTTCAGGTAACGTTTACCAACCCTGCCACGTGCTCATCGGATAGCAACCGTTCAGACATGGATTAAATACTTTCAGATTTGGAAGGAGTTTACAGTTATAAAGTTAAATAAAAATACTCGGTAGATTGACATTAACGTCCGATATTTGCTTGAGCAATTGAGTGGTAGAAAACTGAAAAAGTATATAGTATCTTGGAAGAAAATGTCATTAAAGGGCAAGACATTTTTTTCACGCACGGCTTGGTAGCTTATGAAATTTTTTTAAATAGGCTGAACCCAACTTATATTTCGAATGAATATTCTGTGTCTGCGAAATGACTTAGTTGCACAGATATATTAGAAGGAGAGGTCCAGTGTTACATTAGTGTGAACCGCTTAACAGTGACAAAATTTGATAAAAGCTATAATTCATGCAACATTTTTAACAGGTTTATCTCAAGGGAATATATGTTTAACATTACATACACCTATCAATTGAAGGTTAGCTTTTGTTCAGTTGGTTAGTATTGTAATCAACCTTTCTTAGATAGGCCTAAAAGCTACAGGGTGGCCCACGGAAAAGTAGCCCGCCTCCTATATCCAGCAGGCGCCTCACTCTTGAATTGGAGGTCAAGCCCCTTCCACCATATTGTGACATGAAGAATGAGTCAATAAAGCTTTATACAAGCAGTTCGCTTGGTCATTCTTCATGTCACAATATGGGTGGAAGGGGATTGACTTCCAATTCAGATTGAGGCACCTGCTGGATATAGGAGGTGGACTACTTTTCCGTGGGCCACCATGTAGTTAATGCTATTTATCAAAAGTGACACTAAATATCATATGACCCGACTTGTTAATACGTGAAAGTAGATCTTGTTAGTAGTGGATGAATTGACAGTTCTGGGCCACTTTCTCCCATAAGGTTAACATTGATCCACCACCCTGAATGTGGTGGAT
>CABFOW010001841.1:11351-25868 GCA_902141385.1 Timema californicum
AAATATGTGCAAGTAATTTACTGGTGTAATATAAATAAACCGTGTGTGAAATAACAGCCATCAACATTTCTCTTTCTTTAATTAAATTAATATATACCGATTTAATTAGTGCTCGAACACAGGGCTATAGACAGCTGATTAAACGGTATCTTTTCCGTACAGTGATGATAGGCGCTCGATAACGGAGCTTAAGACAACCTAAAATCATCACAGCAATAAACAGGGAATTAATCCACAGTGTATCAATCGACGCCCGAAGCGGGGAGATTGATCACATAGTTTTTATTATTGACGCACAAAGCGAGGCGCTTTTATCCGATATTATTACAATTGGTTGAAATGAGTTCTGGGCCACTTTCTCCCATTAGTTTAACATTGATCCTCCACATTAAAATGGGAATTATTATTTTGGGGTTGACAATTATTTCGAATTTTATAATTGATCCTCCTCACTGAGAGTTTGGACCACTTTCTCCCACATTGATCCTTGTCATAAAGCAGGTGGGTCACTTTCTCTCATAAAAATAACATTGGTAAGTGGTGGTTCAGGAAAAAATATTTGGGGGGAAGAGGGAGTGAACCAGATATTTATAAATAGTTACGCCATTAAATTGATAAAACTTTTATAAATCACTGACATTTTATTATAATATTACTATGTATTGAGTTTTACTCGTTTAGACGTTTATTAAAACGTTACCCAGGGGGCACTGCGAAGAAGCGAGTAACGTCACCTCCCACCTATAACTAATTTCGAATAAACTATTTAATTTTGATAAATCCTGATGGAATCAGGCTATGATATTCACAAGCACCCAAGCTTTTTACGTAATAAAATCTTTATTACAAAGGTTAATAAACAAACTTCCTTTTCAATATACTTACATACAAAATATAAAGGGTGAATTATTTTATATCTCCATTGGTGAACACATTTGTCTTATTTTGTAGTGACCGTATGGAAGAATGTCGCATCCATTATCTAAAATATAGAGTTTTGTCGTCTGCTGGTGAAAGTGCAAGTCTATTCAAAGAAATACTGTACAATTGATGTTTCTCACTTCTTATCATAGACTTATTGGCGTAGTGTAAGATCAACTGCTTTTAACATTTTTTATAACGTTCATGTTTAATTTTCTTTTTGAGAGTTGTTTTTGACACATCTTTACCTTCTTTTTTTCTCCTCAAAACTCTCCTTTTGAATGGAGTACATCTTCAGTCGAAGTCCCACAAACTCTCGATTACACTCTCCATTCATCTCATCCTTCATTTTACCAAGAACTTTTTTATTGAACACACTGTATAAAAATGTGTTTCTGGATAGTGTGAAGTGTATAATCTGTTTATATTATCAAACATATCCACATACATATTTTCTGTTTTCAGTTCGTAGCAAAGAGAGTCTTTGTCCGTGAATAAGAGCTTTGCATTTTGTCCATATTTCCTTTTATCATAATTATAATGAAAGTTATACATTATAACTTTGCTTGTATCTAAGATTGCAAAGCCTGCATAGATAGGCTTATTTTTCTCATTTGAACCCCTGCCAACTCTTCCGTGAAGATAGTATAAGCAATAAATGCTGGCGAAGCAATACGCCTATTCTGTATTTTTTTATTGTTTAGTAATTGAACATTAACACGATGTCTTTGATTCGCCATCTACTTCCCAAATACTCTATTGTTCGTGAGATTGAAAAAGTACTTTTCAAATTCATTTACTGCATTTTTTCGTTGGGAAGTATTAAAATCAATATATGGTTTCAACCAAGCGCTCTGATTGAAAGTTCTCGGTGTATCTTTTGAAACTTCATACCCAAGGAAATATACAGTTTTAAATTATGGTAGTGTACCGCATAATTTTGTTTTCTCTTTAAGTTGTACACTAGCTTTTCGGTTTTTCCGCCGGTTGGAGAGTTCACCTTTGATTTTATATACTTACAGAATTGTGATAACCTCTCAGGAGGACTTTTTCAGGAGAAAGTGGATAGTCACTGTGCTCGTCATGAATTTCTTCCGCCTACTATATATCTACTTCTAATATATAGCCCACAGTGCTATCATCGGCAACTGAAATTATATTGAGCTCTGCTATTTCAGTCTTATTCAACCACCTAAAATTATTTTGAGGAAGGCGATCAGACATATAAGTTCCTACACTCATTTTGAGGTTTTAAAAGAAATTGGTTAAGTTTTGTAAGTACGACTATTTTTAATTGTTTATTGGGCTGGATCATTTTCTACTAACAAACTAGCAGAGTTTTTGCGGTTATATCCAAGAAAGTTTTACTATTTTTTCAATAAAATTTTACCTTAAAATAGTCATTTAATTTACATAAGAAACTATAATAATTAGATCACAAACAATAAAATATCTAGATAGCTCAAAATTAAACTTCAATAAACAAAATACAGCAAAATAACATAATTAACCACTGTAATTGTTGGGCAAACAAACAACGTGAAATAAATTTAATAAATAAAATTGCAAAGGAATGCAACCGATTATAAAAAATAGAAATATATAAATTTGATCAAATATTATTATTATTATTATTATTATTAGCACCGCGTCTTACTACCCGTTCGGGTTATACGCTCTTACGCTAATGTGTAATGGTAGGGTTATTATGAGATGAAATGGAGGACCTACAGTTTAACGTGGAATCCGAACCACGGTGAAGGCCTGGCATTCCTCACATTCACAAGAGGTCTTGTTAGAGGTGAAGGAAGGGTTTGGTAATCAAATAAATCTTTGCCGGGACCAAGGATCGAACCCCGGCCGCCAGCATAGAAGTCTGACACCTTACCCCTAGACCACCAGGTCACCTTGATCAAATACATTTTGAAAATAAAAATACGTATTTTGGAAAACTAAAAGTAGAACGTTTCTACTGTCACAAACAGCAAAGCCACAGGACACACAAGTATACTATATAAGATTTGAAATACTTTTTTGTTGGTCACACAAAGTGAAAATCATTAAATATTATGTATGATTTTATTCAGGAAAGTCTGTATTATAATAAAATGGAAACTAAAATGAAATACTAAAAATTAAAAAATATGCCAATTAATATTCCCTTTGATGTGCTCTCGTGGTTGTGTAATTTCTTTAAAAGCTGGAGTCATCCTAAAATATTTTTTTACAACCACTTACAAATAACGAACAAATATTAACAGGGATCCTACTTGAGCGTAGAAACAGATTAGAGACGGTAAATATTTACATATTGGTTTATTATTTGGAGATGTGTTGTTAGATACCATCAGGGTTATACATCCTAAATAATATTTATATTTGAGATAAACTAAGTAAGATGTAAAATATTATAGCCCATTTTCAACAACGACCCTTGTACACAAATTGTCGCAGGTCCATGATTAAGTCAAAATGTATTAAAACTGGAAAGTAGTCTTTCTTAAACAAATGCAGCTATTATTATGCCTATATATGCAAACGGATATTCTAGTCGAGGATTCTTTTTATGGTTTTGAAGCGTCGGATCCACCATTTTAATGAGAAACGTGTCAGTGCAAGTATTTTTAATTCCAGGAAGACGGTGCCCTTAACATATTTCCTCCAGAAGCCAAATAAACCAGTGTACATACCTGGCACGGAGGCAGCGAAGGACAGCCCGAGAATGGCAAGGAAGGCGAATACAATCTTCATCTGGAACAATAAACAATAATTGCAATTATAAAATATGTCTGGCCTCTACCAATGTCACATAAAGCTCCTAGTTACAATTTTCAAACCTATCTTGCCTCTACCAATGTCACATAAAGCTCCTAGTTAAAATTTTCAAACCTCTGTGGCCTCTACCAATGTCACATAAAGCTCCTAGTTAAAATTTTCAAACCTATCTTGCCTCTACCAATGCCACATAAACTCCTAGTTACAAATTTTCAAACCTATATTGCCTCTACCAATGTCACATAAACTCCTAATTACAATTTTCAAACCTATATTCCCTCTACCAATGTCACATAAACTCCTAATTACAATTTTCAAACCTATATTCCCTCTACCAATGTCACATAAAGCTCCTAGTTACAATTTTCAAACCTATATTGCCTCTACCAATGTCACATAAAGCTCCTAGCTATAATTATAAACTCCATCAAATTGTCTCTATAAATGTGACATAAAACTCCTAGTTATAATTATCAAATTTATCTCGCGTTTCGTTGTTGATTTCAAGATATTTAAAAACATAAAATTAATTGCAAACTGTATTGGTCTATAAAATGCGATAAATGTTATTTTACAATTGTTATTGAAAAGGAATGTATTTTAAAACCAAAGATCAAATCAAGCATTCATTAGGACATCCAGCGTTATTTATTTCACTTATAAATTGGCCAATGGCAACAAAGCTCGCTTTATTTTTATTATTGTTGAGTTAGGTGTTCTCCTAAATAATAAACTTGACTTTTCCTCTCATGTGGACCATATAAAACTTCACCAACTGAAATTACTTGTACTTGTTAGATTTATTACCGCCTCGGTCTCTAAAGTTGACTGTATTTTAAGCCTAGTATAGATCTGAGCTTGAATTGCCAGTATTGCTTCGTTCTCCAATCACTTTGACCGACTCTCGAAGTTTGGAAAATGCTCAACCTTAAATCTGTTGCTGCTTGCTACGATACACTCTTTATTAACCGGGTTTATTATGTTTATGACAGAACTGGAAATATTTTAGGGCTCCAAACCCTCTTCTAACGCAGACTCCATGGCGATGCCCTTTTTGTATTCAAATATTTGTAATAACAGCCTTCATCCTTGGAACAGCAACCAACAATTTATACATACTCGACCCTCTTGGCCGTTATATTCCCATCACTGGCAAAACCTCTCCCAAATTTGATCCATATTATAAAATATAACCAAATTCAGAGCGTTATGTAAGAAACCTTTTTATAGCTAAGGACTTTAATTTTATGTTTTTCTTAAATAGTTTACCACTCTGTATCCTCGAGAATGCGTGTGAATTTCCTCCCATTTCTAACTTACACAGAGCTACCCCATAATGTAGCTAAAATGCACAAATTGGTGGAAATATGTGTTGCAAAAACCATTATTTAGTTAAATTTGTACGAGTAAGAAACCAGTTAGTTATGAAAAACCTATTCTATATAACATATTATTATTATTATTATTATTATTATTATTAGCACCGCGTCTTACTACCCGTTCGGGTTATACGCACTTACGCTAATGTGTAATGGTAGGGTGATTGTGAGATGAAATGGAGGACCTACAGTTTAACGTGGAATCCGAACCATGGTGGAGACCTGGCATTCCACACATTCACAAGATGTCTTGTCAGAGGTGAAGGAAGGGTTTGGTGATCAGATAAATCTGTGCCGGGACCTGGGATTGAACCCCGGCCGCTAGCACAGAAGTCTGACACCTTACCCCCTAGACCGCCAGGTCACTATGTAACGTAAAATACAGAATCAAGTTTAAATATATTTAAAAACAAACACCGTTTCTATAAACATAATCAAATGTGTATAATGGTCCAATATAGTTGATGGCAAAAACAAACTAAAAATACAAAATTATTAAAACTATGTCGTTTTACGTTTGAGAGTCTATTTTCGTCATCAAGTTTGCCGCATGCTACCTAGTCTAGCTCTGATCACGTACTACCAACACTGAAATAACATCAGTGCTGCTGTTAGTCAACAAAACCCTCATTTTTATTTGAACTCCGCCTTCCTCATAATATCGCCAAAACTAACGGTCAATACTAGCAGATATTATACCAGTGAGAAACTCTTCAAGCGCTGATTTATCTAGAAATTACATCTTAACTTGCACTCTAGAGGCGATGGATGTAGGAAATATTATCAGAAGGATAGCTAAAGCTGACTGCTCTAAAAATGACTTACCTTGTACGCTAGAAGCAAGGGATCTAGGAAATATGTTCTGTACTAGGTCTAAAGACGCGTTTTATAGTAAATGCAACACTTTAGGGAAATGCCGAGTTGTTCCATTATCTTTGTGAGAACAATGCGACTGCACTTATTGAAAAGTACTTGCATTTTTTTTATGATAAGAATATACATCTCAATTTGTTAAAAAATAATTAAAATTCTGATTATCAGTTTTAAAAGCTTGGGTTGAAAAGTGGATAGCAACAGATTTCTAATTTTAATAACAGTGTCAACCTTTACAAATTATCATTCGGAACTAATTTCATGGATTATTATTAAATTATTTCAGATCATAATAAAGAAGCATTTTGTAAAGTGTCATTTTATTGGATAAGCTGAAGATTAAAAATGGAAAATTTATCCCTAAAATAAGGATGTCACAATATAAATACCACCGAAATAACTCAGTTTTTGTCAATATATTTCTTAAAATGTTAATTAAGTCTTAGTGAAGTTCATACTTTCTCTTCGGTTGACATACCACGTGACTAAGGACAAGGGCACGGAATGACAAAACATAAGGAGCTCACAGAACATGAATATGAGGTTTTAATAAACAAAACACATTGAATATATATATAGTAAAAACAATTAGGAATAACAAATTGTTTTGGTTAAAGTCCATTTTTCACTTTTAATAAGGGCTTATGCTATTATATTGTAACTTTCACTATTATGAATTGATTTATAAATAGGTTTATACATGTTTTCCGAGATACCTCTTGCTTTAGTAACTTGGAAATATTTCCAGGGTTCACAAAAAAAAGTTATATACATCACAAGAAATGTTTTTAATCAATAAATTGATTAAATATTATTGAAACGAGGTAATACTTCAAAACAAATCTAATAGACACAACTTGGCTGGTAAGTTCTTACACTGGTGTCTTATTTACTGCTGATTGTCTTGGTACGGCCTTGCTCTTTGTAATGAGTGGAAACTGAGAAGCCTGAGCAATGAGACTTGGGCATACACCTTTTTATAACATGAATATTGGTTGATTACGATACTCCCGGTTACTCAACTTACATTAGTCCCACTATCACCTCGCTGGTCTCCATCTTGTCGATTACCGTCTTGCCATCAATCTTATACGGATTATCCCAATACTAGGGAATTAGATTGGCAAGCAGGATTGTCTCAATATCATGTTTTTAGTGTGTATTTTTATTCAACACCTTGTTGTTTGCAGTCAAGTTGTCAGCCGACGTACTGTACGGTGCCATGTTGACCTCACTACAACACCTGAGCCGCTCTGGGTGTGAACTGCAACCACACGCCTCCCGATGCTCTGATGGTGATGCGGTACTTGATACATAGCTCCTCTTTCCCTGGAACTGTTGTCACGTGATACTTCCTCAATATCTCTCCCAGTAGCATCTTCATCTCCAGCATCGCGAATTTGTACCCTGAGGAAGAGAGACGCGAGGTGAGATCCAGACACACTAGTCCTGTCTGCTCAGGACAACTAGAGGATTAGCAAAGTACCTATACATATCCTGGGTCCTGCGCTGAAAGGAATGTAAGCGTACGGATGTCTTCCTCGCATATTCTCTGGAAGGAACCTGTCAGGATCGAATTTCTCCGGGTTAGGGTAGATGTAAGGGATCCTGTGGGTGGCATAGGGAGTGATGATCACCTGGCAACCCTTTGGGAGGGTCACTTTACCTGAAACAATCACGATAAAGATATAAATAGGGTAATTACACTTGAATGACAGGAGAATCTGACACAAATTCTGTCGAGGGGCTCTTTATTTGCTGAGTTATCCGTGGCAATGAAGCCTTAATTCTGACTCACCCATGGGGACGTCCTCTGACAGTGTCCTGGCGATGATAGGAACGCTAGGGTAGAGCCTCAAGGCCTCCTTGATGCATTGCTCGGTGTAGCACAGTTTCCGCAAGGCGCCTAGCGTTGGGACGTTTGGTAGTTCCCCCAACACGGCGTCCACCTCTTCCAAGACGCGGCTCTGAACGTCGGGATGTTTGGCCAGAAGGAAAAGAGTGAACGTTACAGCCGTCGCCACTGACTCCTGGCCCTGCCAAGGGACCAGTCAGATAAACATAGAAACAACGTCCAGCAACATGAGATTTTAATGAAATTGGAGGATTCCTAGCTATGTATCTTTTGCAAAGATAGAGGGAGTCGTTAGTTTACTGGAGCATGAAGTGTATTGCAGGTCAAACTTCTCCTCAGATGTCAAGGGCCTTTTGTGAATGTAGCTCAGATCTGAACCTGGGACTCTGCTTGATACACCATTTCTATACTGACAGAAAGATTCTGTTTCCCACGTCCATTCCAAGACGGTCCAAACCCTGATTTTGGGATCGATTTGCTGGAGTAGTTCGGTTTTCAAGAGGATTTGGTGGGCCCTGTCTGTTAAGAGTATTCTTTTAGAGTCCCACCCCGAGTCTTCAGACAGATTTCATCCCATGGGTGATCGTTTCCAACTCACCGCTAGCATGAATGTGCAGACCTCTTGAATAATATCTTCGTCATTAAAGTTGTTACTCTGGTCAGCTATTTCAACAATCCGGTCCACCAATGGCCTCCAGCTTTGCGACAGATCTAGAGCGAGGAAATACAGACATGACTAATCGCTTTATCTGTAAATGTTTATATATATATATATTATTATTATTAGCACCGCGTCTTACTACCCGTTCGGGCTATACGCACTCACGCTAATGTGTAATGGTAGGGTGATTATGAGATGAAATGAATGACCTACAGTTTAACGTGGAATCCGAACCACGGTGGAGGCCAGGCATTCCCCACATTCACAAAATGTCTTGTCAGAGGTGAAGGAAGGGTTTGGTAATCAGATAAATCTGTGCCGGGACCGAGGATTGAACCCCGGCCGCCAGCACAGAAGTCTGACACCTTACCCCTAGGCCGCCAGGTCACCGTTAGCAGTCAAAATGTTTCAATGGATCAACTTGACGACCTTAAAAAGTGACAGTCCTAGAGAAGAGCGGGTCGTACAACTTGGAGATGGAGGCTGTCATGCTTTAAGATTCTAGCCACGGCTAAAACGAAAGTTTTTAAAACACACTTTAATACACATTTTTTTATCATATGCTTTTTAAAATAATTTTTTTTTTCGTCAACTAAGTATTCTTAAAAAAAGAAAATCACATATATGGGTTTACCAATAGTAAATATCGAAAGCAAGAATCGTGCCGTGGGGTGTTGCCAGAATACTCATCGCTCGCTGTATTTTTAGTACTGCACCTTACCATCCGTTCGGGTTAAGCGCTTATGCACTAATTACGCTAATGGTTTGAGTAATTATGAAGGTTAATAGGAAATGTACCCGAATTTTGCGTGGAAGGAGAGTGGAAAACCATTTTGTAAAAACAACCCTCAGTTCAACTGACCGAGATTCGAACCTCAATCACCCAGTCCTCGTTGGTATAGCCTATTCCAATAGTGGCGCGTTAGACCACGCAGCCATCGAAGCAGGTTCATAGCACTTGTAATATGTTCTAACACATTCTCTCCCTATTTAACCAATAGTAGATAAGTTCTACTCTAAACTTCTCACATTGGAATGTGTGTTATCACTCTCTATATTCCCATTTGACATATCACACATAGGCTCTATACACCCAATATGGGAATATATTTTATAACCCACTTTGTACCAATTTTTTTAATCCTCTACATAATTAAATAATAAAAATAAAGTGTTTGCAATAAACGGACAGTAAACGTTGATGAATAATGAAGTCTGTTGACAGTCAAGTGTTTGAGGGTAGCACAGGGGGTCAATGAGCGCTTTCTTAAGGAATTTTGTGACCTGGTGGTCTAGGGGTAAGGTGTCAGACTTCTGTGCTGGCGGCCGGGGTTCAATCCTCGGTCCCGGCACAGATTTATCTGATTACCAAACCCTTCCTTCACCTCTGACAAAACATCTTGTGAATGTGGGGAATGCCAAGCCTCCACCATGGTTCGGATTCCACGTTAAACTGTAGGTCCTCCATTTCATCTCACAATCACCCTACCATTACACATTAGCGTAAGTGCGTATAACCCGAACGGGTAGTAAGACGCGGTGCTAATAATAATAATAATAATAATTGACTGCTAACATTGGATCACAAAGAGAACTGTTTAAATAGTCAAAAAGCACAGGCACAGTTCCTTACGTTCTGACTGTAATGGTCGTCAGCTAATTGTATCTTAACCCGTATAGCGGTTGGGTGGTCAGCGGATAGCAACCCAACATTTGGGTACATTCTACAGTCCTATACCCTGTTTTTGCTAAGAAGCCCATACCGAAAGGTCTTAATTTGTACCGAAATCTTACTGCATAATAGTATTTTGGTAAAATAAACGGCCTCCAGAAGGGACTTTATACTATTTTTATAGACATTTTTTTAGTCTACCAAATTTCTAATGAACGGTAATTTCTGGTACGAAATAAGGCCTTATAGAACAAGCTTGTAGTACTAAGACTAAGACGTATACCTTTCGTTCCAATCTGCTCGGAGTCGAAGGGCTTCTTATTAATCTCCTCCCGTCTTTTGAAAACTACCTGCAATACAAAAATACCATAACCTGGTTGTTAAATAGGGCTCTAATCTAAAGGCAAGGTCACGTGATAGCCAGTTCCTATAAGATGGCATGTACTGGCCTCTGTGAACTGTTGCAAAGAACAGATCCAGGTAGACTTAAGATCATGAGAGATACAGTCCAATTTGCATAGTAAGAGCCTTTTACGAAAATATAAACATATTTAATTGTGGTCATACATTTATAGCATCTTACTGTACTGTTATTAACTGATGAGCCCTGTACCTCTATGATGAACCTTGTACCTCTATGATGAACCTTGTGCCTCCATAATAGACCTTATGCCTCTCTGAAGGACCCTGTACCTATCTGATTGACCCTGTACCTTTCGTATGAACCCTGTACCTTATTGATGGGCTTTGTACCTCTTTGTATCTTTGATGAACACTGTACCTCTATTATGAACCCTGTACCTCTCTGATGAACCTTGTGCCTCCATAATAGACCTTGTGCCTCTCTGAAGGACCCTGTACCTCTCTGATTGACCCTGTACCTCTCTGAAGGACCCTGTACCTCTATGATGGACCCTGTACCTCTCTGATTGACTCTGTACCTCTCTGATGAACCCTGTACCTCTTTGATGAACCCTGTATCTCTCTAATGGACCCTGAAGCTCTCTGATGAACCCTGTACCTATCTGATGGACCTTGCGCCTCTATGATGAACTATGTAGTTATCTGATAAACCTTGTATCTCTCTGATAAACTATGTACCTCTTTGATGAGCCATCTACGTCTTTGATGAACCATGTACATTTCTGACGAACCCTATAACTCTCTGATAACCCACCTACCTCTCTAATGAACCCTGCACCTCAATGATGAAACTTTTACTCTCTCTGATGGACCTTGTACCTCTTTTATGAACCCTGTACCTCTCTTATGGACCCTGTAGCTCTCTTATGAACCCTGCACCTCTCTGATGGACCTTGTACCTCTCTGATTGACCCTGTACCTCTCTGATGGACCTTGTACCTCTCTGATGAACCCTGTACCTCTCTGATGAACGTGTGCAGGCTGTCCTTGTGTGTGAGCTCCTTCTTGGCTGACTCTGTCCACTTGTAGATCCACCCTAGCATCAGCCACGGACGAGTCAGCCTGTAGGGCGCCACCACGTGACCCCTGGAACAACGCAACCCTCATCATCTGAATTAAATTCTCCAGCGCACCCGGCCAGGAATCACTACAGGAAAGTAGACGAGTTTGACGCCTTTGCCCATGTGACCACCAACGTGGATATTGAACATTGCCCACTTATGTATAGTTCTAAATATGTATTTATATTTTTTACTCAAGGTTTAAAATAATTAGTGGTTGTATGGACTAGGCCTATTTTTGTGTAATTTAAACACATCGATTTGTTGGCATTATTATTATATTTATTATTCTTTATTTACCACCACGTCTTACTACCCGTTCAGGTTATACGCTTAAGTACAAATTACGCTACTGGGTTAATAATAGAGAAGGTTGAATTCAAAGGAAGTGAACCCGCATTTTCGTGGAGGGAAAGTGGAAAACCATTTAGGAAAAACCATCCCAGTTCAGCGGACCGAAATTCAAAAATCTATCTCCCGGATGGCCGTTTTGCATAGTTTCAAGTAATGTGTGGACAGTTATATATTTCATCAAACTTTGTTGGTTGGATTTCACTAGTAGACAGTGTTATGCTCATCGTTATCACAGCCATGATAAGATTTAATTAGAGTAGATCCCAATACATTTTGTAATATCACACTTGGTCAGTATTTCGTGTAATTGAATTACTTCAGTATTTTGTTTAAACACACTAGGTCAGTATTTTGTTCAAGCACACTAGGTCAGTATTTTGTTTAATCACACTAGGTCGGTATTTTGTTTAATCACGCTAGGCCAGTATTTTGTTTAATCACACTAGGTCAGTATTTTGTTTAAGCACACTAGATCAGTATTTTGTTTAATCACACTAGGTCGGTATTTTGTTTAATCACACTAGGCCAGTATTTTGTTTGGAGACACTAGGTCAGTATTTTGTTAAACACACCAGGTCAGTATTTTTAAACACACTAGGCCAGTAATTTTAAACACACTAGGTCAGTATTTTGTGCAATTACACTAGATCAGTATTTTGTTTAATCACACTAGGTCAGTATTTTGTTAAACACACTAGGTCAGTATTTTTAAACACACTAGGCCAGTAATTTTAAACACACTAGGTCAGTATTTTGTTTAATCACACTAGGTCGGTATTTTGTTTAATCACACTAGGCCAGTATTTTGTTTGGAGACACTAGGTCAGTATTTTGTTCAAGCACACTAGGTCAGTGTTTTGTTAAACACACTAGGTCAGTATTTTTAAACACACTAGGCCAGTAATTTTAAACACACCAGGTCAGTATTTTGTTTAATCACACTAGGCTAATATTTTGTGTGATTATATTATAGTTTGTCGATGTTTTGGCACGGCTTGTAAAACAGACTATATTTAATACCCAAGTAGTCCAAACTTGGATATATTGTTGTTCGTGGAAATATTGATATTCCCTAACAGTTGAAAAATAACTTAAATTCAGTCTCAAATGTTTGATCACTTGATAGAGGCACAAAGCAGGTGAGTGAGAAGTATGTGTAGCTCAAGTTAGCAAGGCTGGTGGATTATTCATGGGGTGCTAAGAGGGGGGGGGGGAAGCAAGGGAACACCAGGTAAAATAAGTATTTTTACAGTTTATTTGAAAAATATATTTTATGGCCAAAATTAATTAAACTGACCATTCATTGCTTTAGTATATAGGTTCAGTTTGATTTTAAGCAATAATTGGTGATATCAACAGTTGTTGAATATCTGTCAGGAGCATATTATAATTTGAACATAAACATTTTAAATGAAGAGAAAATGTTATCATCAAATTTTATTTTGCTCATTACTGGTATTCAACAAGTGTTGATATCACCATGTTTAGAACATTAAACTAAACGTTTCTACTGGAGCAATATTTTAGCTATTCAGGGCAAAAACCATTTTTACTATAAAATAACTGTGAAGATACTGGATTTAACTTGGGTTCTAAATACACGCCTCGGTGAACACATTGTCTGAGGTGTCACCTTCACAAAATGTACTGGAGTAGGAAGATCGAGCTTTGAATCCCGGTCAGGTGTGTACTGAGAGATTTTTCTAAATAGTTTTCCGGGGACCTGGTGGTCTAGGGATAATGTGTCAGACTTCTATGCTGACGGCCGGGGTTCATCCTCGGTCCCGGCACAGATTTATCTGATTACCAAACCATTCCTTCACCTCTGACAAGACATCTTGTGAATGTGAGGAATTCCAGGCCTCGACCGTGGTTCGGATTCCACGTTAAACTGTAGGTCCTCCATTTCATCTCACAATCACCCTACCATTACACATTAGCGTAAGTGCGTATAACCCGAACGGGTAGTAAGACGCGGTGATAATAATAATAATAAATAGTTTTCCCATTTCCCTTAACGTAAATGTGGGTATATTTGATCTAAAATTCAACCTTGCTCATCTAAAACACATTATTGTAATTTGTACAAAGACGCATATCCCTGACAGGCTGTGAGACGCGGCTCTTCCATCCGACCTTGAGATACAAGTGTGTCATTAGTGACGATGAAGAGATACGATCCATGGATCTTTGTGCCCGGTACAGGAGTAGTACTTGAAACGATCCACGCGCCAGTGTTTTGTTCAGTCGACCCCATTCCACCACTCACGGGACCAACAAACAAAACACTTCACTGCGGACTTGAGCTTCAAAACAGGTCGATTAGTTCTCCCTTATCACGAACTTTGACAGCTACTGTCAACTCTGGAATTAATTCGAGTTGCATAACTGTTTCGTTGGGAATGTTCGACCCGCGAGACATTGTGTGCGGCGATATTTGAAGATTGCTTACAACTAGACAATTTAGGGAGACCTGGCGGTCTAGGGGGGTAAGGTGTCAGACTTCTGTGCTGGCGGCCGGGGTTCAATCCTCGGTCCCGGCA
>CABFOW010001841.1:30564-58829 GCA_902141385.1 Timema californicum
GTTTAACTATTATTATTATTATTATTATTATTAGCACCGCGTCTTACTACCCGTTCGGGTTATACGCACTTACGCTAATGTGTAATGGTAGGGTGATTGTGAGATGAAATGGAGGACCTACAGTTTAACGTGGAATCCGAACCACGGTGGAGGCCTGGCATTCCCCACATTCACAAGATTTCTTGTCAGAGGTGAAGGAAGGGTTTGGTAATCAGATAAATCTGTGCCGGGACCGAGGATTGAACCCCGGCCGCCAGCACAGAAGTCTGACACCTTACCCCTAGAACGTATCATCTAAATTGGCGCAAATAGCGGGGGAGACAATCCGTAGCACGATAATTGGCCCCCAACCGCGGGGCATCATTAGTAAATAAAATCAGTATCGCTTTATTTGTTTCCCAGAGATATATTCACTTGTCACGAGTTTGTACTATTATCTGTTAACATTGCAGTAATCATTAATTAGTTCAAACTAAAGTGTGTTTTTTTTCAACGTACTTGTGAAACCTAGATTACGATATGTGTAAATTAAAGCGTCCACACACTTGTTATTGTAATCTTGAACATGTTATGTGTCCTCTGATATCACTACACGTGATGTGTGAAGTTTAGAGGTTATATTTATCTCTCTCTTACTGAGGAGGAGCTGTTTGGGAGGACAACTGCTTCATCCGTGTGTTATGTCCTAGGTGTGTGTTATGTCCTAGCCGTGTGCTATGCCCTAGCTGTGTGCTATGCCCTAGCTGTGTGATATGCCCTAGCTGTGTGCTATGTCCTAGCTGTGTGTTGTGTGCTATTTCCTAGCTGTGTGTTATTACCTAGATGTGTGTTATGTCCTAGCTGTGTGATATGTCCTAGCTGTGTGTTATTACCTAGATGTGTGTTATGTCCTATCTGTGTGATATGTCCTAGCTGTGTGTTATGTCCTAAATGTGTGCTATGTCCTATCTGTGTGATATGTCCTAGCTGTGTGCTATGTCCTAGCTGTGTGATATGCCCTAGCTGTGTGTTATGTCCTAGATGTGTGTTATGTCCTATCTGTGTGTTATGTCCTAGATGTGTGCTATGTCCTAGATGTGTGCTATGCCCTAGCTGTGTGTTATTACCTAGATGTGTGTTATGTCCTATCTGTGTGATATGCCCTAGCTGTGTGTTGTGTGCTATTTCCTAGATGTGTGTTATTACCTAGATGTGTGTTATGTCCTATCTGTGTGATATGTCCTAGCTGTGTGTTATGTCCTAAATGTGTGCTATGTCCTATCTGTGTGATATGTCCTAGCTGTGTGTTATGTCCTAAATGTGTGCTAAGTCCTAGCTGTGTGTTATTACCTATCTGTGTGTTATGTCCTATCTGTGTGATATGTCCTAGGTGTGTGTTATGTCCTAAATGTGTGCTATGTCCTAGCTGTGTTTTATTACCTAGATGTGTGTTATGTCCTAGATGTGTGTTATGTCCTATTTGTGTGATATGTCCTAGCTGTGTGTTATGTCCTAAATGTGTGCTATGTCCTAGCTGTGTGTTATGTCCTAAATGTGTGCTATGTCCTAGCTGTGTGTTATTACCTAGCTGTGTGTTGTGTCCTAGATGTGTGTTATGTCCTATCTGTGTGATATGTCCTAGCTGTGTGTTATGTCCTAGATGTGTGTTATGTCCTTACTGTGTGATATGTCCTAGCCGCGAGCTATGTCCTAACTGTATAATATATATAGTTCTAGCTGTGTGATATGACTTAACTGTGGGGTATATAATAGCTGTGTGATATGTAAAGTACTTGCTGTTAGTTATGTCATATATGTGTGCTATGCCCTAGCTGTGTGCTATGCCCTAGCTGTGTGTTATGTCCTAGCTGTTAGCTAAGTTCTAGTTGTGTGATATGTCCTAACCGCGAGCTATGTCCTACCTGAGCTTGTGATGAGTCCCTCCCCCAGGAAGTTGTGCAGGAACTTGTAGAAGTGAATCTTGTCCGTGTGTTTGAAGCTGCACAGGACCGGCTGGAACAACATTGACACATAAGCTTGTTATCCCACACGTTTGGTCACCTGCAGGTGTTTGCGCCTGGGGAGCTCTGGACACTATCAATCTTAACTGA
This sequence comes from Timema californicum, assembly GCA_902141385.1. Classification (NCBI taxonomy): domain Eukaryota; kingdom Metazoa; phylum Arthropoda; class Insecta; order Phasmatodea; family Timematidae; genus Timema; species Timema californicum. The sequence continues at coordinate 32,655 of CABFOW010001841.1, forward strand.
GTACTAATATGATTCCAATATCCTCTAGGATAAAAGAAGATGTTCTTCATGTCAGCCAATAAGGGGTAAAGTTTGTCGTATTAGTAGAGCATTGTAGGCCACGTTAAATTTTAATACTCCCATGCACCTTGGGGAAGTAATTAACAAGTACTTGGAGACCATCTTTAATTTGGTTAGAAATCACATCTTGTGCACCATTCTATGATAATACCTTCCATTCTCCTCTAATACCATCAGCCATGGATATACCACTTGCTGCTACCCCTCTCACTGTAACTAGTTTGTCACCTTCCCACTATTACCATCTTACATTATCCTTTCAGTGTCACCATTTTCTGTCATCCTTCCAGAGTAAACAGTTTCTGTCCCCCTCCCAGTGTCACCTGTTTCTGTCATCCTCCCAGTGTCACCAGTTTCTGTACTCCTCCCAGTGTCACCAGTTTCTGTACTCTTCCCAGTGTCACCAGTTTCTGTACTCCTCCCAGTGTCACCAGTTTCTGTCGTCCTCCTAGAGTCACCAGTGTCTGTCATCCTCCCAGTGTCACCAGTTTCTGTACTACCTCCCAGTGTCACCAGTTTCTGTCGTCCTCCCAGTGTCACCAGTTTCTGTACTCCTCCCAGTGTCACCAGTTTCTGTCCCCCTCCCAGAGTCACCAGTGTCTGTCATCCTCCCAGTGTCACCAGTTTCTGTACTCCTCCCAGTGTCACCAGTTTCTGTACTCCTCCCAGTGTCACCAGTTTCTGTACTCCTCCCAGTGTCACCAGTATTATGTCATCTTCCCAGAGTCACCAGTTTCTGTCATCCTCCCAGAGTCACCAGTTTCTGTCATCCTCCCAGTGTCACCAATTTGTTACCATGGTGTTTATGTCAAGGAAATTTACAGGACATACTTTTATATTTTTACTTTCATGCTTAGAACTAAATACTAGCGGATTGTTGGAGTGATAGCTGCAGATTATTTCACTAAATTAAATTCTCAACTTCTTATTGGGAAAAGTTATATACAAAAAGCCTTCACTCGACTTTATAGTTAGATGTTTACTCGTCAAAGACTAACCACTTTACATATATATTTAACTATATGTGTTTAATTTGGATCAAATCGTGTATTTTCTCCTTCACGTCACGATAACAGCTTTAAAACGACCTTTTTCCCAGCCCTTGATCAATTCGTTGAATCGTACCACTCAAGTAAGACTTGCGTTGGTATTATTTGTAGCTAGCAAGGAATATTTTATTTACAGATATAGTTGCCTCAATATTTCTATTAGTTGGCGCCATACCGCTAAAGTTGAGTTGGTACTATTTGTAGCTAGGGATAAAATATTTTATTTACATATCATACAAACTCATGTAATAATCAGGGTTCCCATGGTGATGTTAGGAAATAATGAACAGTTGAAAATTTTCTGGTGGAAATCATATTGAGATCCTGGACCTCTAATCTTTATAATGAGAGTTTGTTTGTCAAAATCTGTTCAGCCATTTCCTAGTAATTTTTATTACCGGAAACGGGCTTTTCAAATTATGTATAAAATTATCAACTAGAAGGCTACAATTCAATATATAAATTATTTGTTATTTTCAAGAGTTTTTTACTACACACACTACAATCATATACGCAATCACGACTCAATACCATTGAAATTAAGATAAATTTAATGACTAATGACCCGCCTCGGTGGCGTAGTTGGCTAACGCGCCAGTCATGTTGAGCTCGACTGCTGAGGACGGGGAGATCAAGGTTCGAATCTCGGTCGGGTGAACTGAGGGTTTTTTCCTAAATGGTTTTCCACTCTCCCTCCACGCAAATGCAGGTTCACTTCCTCTAATTCAACCTTCCCAATTCCTAATCCATTAGCGTAATCAGTACTTAAAGCGTATAACCCGAACGGGTAGTAAGACGCAGTGCTAAATAATAATAATAATAATAATAACAACTAATGATAAGGATTAGGGACATAATATATAAACAAGAAGAGTTTATTTTATTATATTTAATGAGTACCGCTACCATTTTAAAGATTTTCAAGAAATTGTTTCGACCAAACCGGCCTAAAAATATTATTATTCCAAAAACCCTGATTTAGATCAAATTGGGTCAGTCCAGTGTCCTTGGTACGTCCTAGTTTCAAGAAGGATCTCTATCTCATAGTGCTGAGTGCGTAAGGATACTCACAATGTTGTGAACCACTTTACATGAATGAACTCTGGGGCCACGACCAGAACTGAAGGAAGGACCGTGAGCCATATTTTAATGAGGGAGCCATATTCTTGGTATGCATTGGCTCCAATCTGCAGTAGTCCTGGAACAGACGTGGGCGATTGAGAGAGTTGTTATAATCATACAGTGTATTCCGGTTAATTGGGGCACTGGTTAATCGGAGAATCAGATTATTTGGGGTAACATTTGAAAAACAGAGACAAAAACAAGTATTTAGTCTGGACTTTTCCCACTTATTCGGGCCGACTTGCCGCTTAATTGGGGCAGTGAAGGACTTTATCTTCATTTTACATCATACAGAGTGCTTTCTTTAGATGCCACATCCTTTTATTTTATTCATACATTTTTTTTTTTGCTGTGGTAAAAATTGGTTTTCAGCTCATTGGTAAACATTTCATTTAATTGGGGCAGCCAATCAGTTGAGACAAAGTGATCTAGCCCCGATATATCCCAATTAACAGGAATCCACTGTATAAACCACAAACTATATAGAGTTGTGTGGTTATTAATGTGTGGGTTAAGAGATTTTGCTATAATTATATAAACCACAAACTATTGGAAAATTTTGTGCGGTTAATATTGTGGGAGGTAAAGTGGTTTCGATATAATTATAAAACCACAAACTATATAGAGTTGTGAGGATATTAATATGGGGTGTTAAGTGGGTTTCTATAATTATATAAATCACTCTTAACAGTTGTGAAGTTTTTAGTGTGCTACGTTGGAGAGATGATGTTATAGTTGTATAAGCCACAAACAAAGATCAGTTCTTAGATTAGTAGTGTGTGTGACTATGAGTGGTTTTGTTATTATGATATAAATCATTATCTAAAGTTAATACAAAGAATCAAATAGCCAAAGCTATTATTTATGCTTTTAGTGAGGATTACTCCATCTAGATATCATATTCTGAAAATTGAATACGCCGAGTTGGCGAGGAGTATCCACTTGTTCTGAAATGATGCAGTTCCACAGAGAGGTTCACTTACTCTTGTGATCAGTGAGAAGCAAGGAGTGTCCCAGAAGTGGGACCCCCGGTGGACCGGGCAACCGAGACACCACGAGAACAGCTCTGAACCAGTCCGACAGATAGTAGCACAGTATGGCAGCCAGAAGTACCAACACACAGCTGGAAAGCTCCAACTTTCCCAAGTCGATCATCTGAGGAAAGACGACAAGGTCACACACAACTTGAGGTGTAGGGTTTGATCGGTGTTTATTACGATAGAGGAACGCTCGTATAAATTATTCATTTCAAGCAGGGGTGGACAGCCTTTTATGGTTTGTCACTATTCATGTGAATAGTCAGGAATAACTTGGCGTATATTTTCAAGGACTTTAATATTATTATTATTAATATTAGCTCCACGTCTTACTACCCGTTTAGGTTACACGCACTTACGCTAATGTGTAATGGTAGGGTGATTGTGAGATTAAATGAAGGACCTACAGCTTAACGTGGAATCCGGACCACGGGGGAGGCCTGGCATTCCACACATTCACAAGATGTCTTGTCAGAGGTGAAGGAAGGGTTTGGTAATCAGATAAATCTGTGCCGGGACCGAGGATTGAACCCCGGACCCCCAGCACAAAAGTCCGACACCTTACCCCTAGACCGCCAGGTCACAAAGGACTTTAATAAATACATAAAAAGTATTCTGCCACCCAGGTATGACATAATGCCATCTTTCATGTATATCCACCCCAAATTACTTCTATTCCGAGCTTACATGTCCTGGAACTACACAACTCGTTTGAGGTATCGAATATTTACTAAACTCCGTACTCCAACTCTAAAACATTCTTGATTTCTTGATATCATATCAATTGGAGCCCATTTTATTAAACTACGTAATTACTACGTTCATCGAGAATTCAAAACAATTAACTCGTTATCTTCTCGGAAATACTGACCATTGAAGCAAAACACAACCGCCATCTTCAACTTCCTGGCTCTCACCTGAATAACATTCACTAAATGGCAGTTCCAGGGTACGACCTGAATCCTGAGACAAATAGCCCTGTTCCAATAAATATATAACTTTTATTGTAATACTTTAGTTTTAAAAACATTATTAAATATTAAATTTAATACAAGCTTTTTTAAAGTAAAATGTGATTTTTAAATTTCAACTTAATTTCCTTAACTATATCATTTTTAAGAAACAATTAGGCCCAATTTTACAATGTCATGTTATTCTATTCGTTAGGGCTTAACATGAGGTTAAGCGATAACGACCACTTCTTTTGATTTTACAATGTTTGATTAGCGCTAATGTTCCCGTAAATGTACTCGTAAAGTTAACGCGAGGTCTACCTTCCGGTTAGCAAATATAACGTCCACATTAACAACGTTAAACACTCCGCCATATTGTTTTCAAGGCGATTGTTGTTATTATTAAAGTGAGGTTACTTTTATTATATATTATGAAATGGCTGATTTATTGTATGATTATGACGACTTTGATTAATTAATTCAATCAGCAACATTTCCTTTTCTTAGCTAAAATTTACACTTCGTTCGCGTTTATGATTTTCAACAGACATTTTAGCAGGAAAATAAATACGATAAAATATAGCAGATAACCTCAACAAACTTGATGAATTGAACTCGTTTTGATTTATTTTTTCATAACAGTTCCATAGACGTTGTAATTACTTTGTTATATTCTTTATGGTCAAGTTAGGCCAATCAAAAGCTTTGACATAAATCTAGCACTCCGAGAAAGTTAACGCTAAGAACTAATGGAAGGCACCTATCCGTAATTTAACGCGCACATAAAAATAGTATTGTAAAACGCAACGCTAAGTTTAACCAATGGTTAGGCTTTACAAATGGTTAAGTTACGAGGACTTTAACGTGACATTGTAATATTGGGCCTTAGTATTTAAAATCGATGCTTAGTGACATTCTGTCGTGTTAAAGACACATTTCTTTTTCGCCTTATATCACTTTAAAAGATTTGTATTACATTCCAGAGCATAAATTTCAATTAACGATATTTATGCAAGATAAGAATGGCCAAATAACCTTTCAATCAACACATTTCAGGTACAAGCACGTGTTAAGGGTCTGAATAAATAGTAATAATAATATATTTAAAAAATATTTCTATATAAAATAATAGGCGCTTATATAAATATATATACCTATATTTTTTATGTTTTTTTTCAGCATCGCTTCTTACAACCCGTTCGGGTTATACGCTTATGTACTAATAACGCTAATGGTCTTAGCGATAAGTAAGGTAATATTCAAATGAAGTGTACTCGCATTCGCATGGGGGAGAGGAAAACAATATTTTTTAAAACAACCCTCAGTACACCCGACCTAGATTTGAATCTCGATTCCCCCCCGTCATCGGCAGTCTAGTATAATGTGAGGGTAGCACCTTAGACCACGCGGCCACCAAAATGGGTATATATATGTATATTTATGTAATTATATCGATTTTGGTAAGAGATGGCAAAACTTTTTTTCCACCAGGTATTCTCCAGATGAATGAAGCTTAATGTATTATCTCAACTAAATTTAAGTATTGCTTCTTTTAAACTATTATTTAAAGTAAATATAGTGCAAATTAAATAATACAAATAGGTCTAAAGCTCATATAGTTCTTACCATCTTATCATATTTTAATAATAGTTTTAATAATATGTGAAATAATACCTAAGTGCTTGGAAAAATCAGTAACATCTTAAAAAACTTAAAAATGGTACAGTCCTACTTTACATGATAACTAGACCCTCCCCCTCCCTCCCACCCTTACGCATTATTATTTTCAACACACATATTGATGAATCATCATAGACTCTACCATAAAATATGAGTGACTATAGACATTTTTATGAGGAATAAATTAAATTTTCAAAATAAAATATAGCCTATGTTACTCGCTGATAATGTAGCTTTATATTGGTGAAATAATTTTTAAAATCGGTCCAGTAGTTTTTGAGTTTATCCATTACTAACAAAAAAACAAAAAATCAAATCTTTCCTCTTTATAATATTAGTGTAGATGACTCAGATTAAAACGTCAGATAATGCAATGTTCTGTTGTTTATAATTTAGTTTATTTTGAATGAACTCTTATATTTCCTACTTATTAAATCATTATAATTTATGAGTATATAATTTTATTCAGTGGTGTGGTGCCATTTCCTCCCACCCAAAGATCACCCAATTAAAATTAAATAATTTGAATTAAAACTAAAACATATAGTCCAGAATTAGTATCGAATACAATATAGAATACATTTTAAGACCAGGCATACGACTTGATATTAAAGAGGCAGTCATCCATACACATTAAAAATGCCCCTAAAATTCCCAATTGAAAATAAATGCAAAAATAATATATTCAATACATTGGATAAAAAACGTCCGTGACCAGATAACATTTAAATTAATGCTTCATACAAACTTTAATATTTTGTTAAATTTATAGAATCCTATACACATTTTTATGACATGTTCCAAATTGTTTTCGGCATTTATTCATGAACCAAAGCGTAGTGTATACATTTGTATATTTAAGTGGTTTGTTATTACAACTACCTAATATAAAATAAAAATAAAAAGCCATTTACGGATATTATAATATCATTTAAATAGTCGTGCCGAATGAAGTATCCATATAAAGTACTGCACATACCCTGTGTAATCTAGAGGCATTTAATATTAATTAATTTTCTTGAACTTCAGCGGTTAGGGTACTGTCTCCTAAACCCCCCTCACTTTGAAATGCCATTGGGATGGAAAGATGAAAAGGCTAGCTTTATGTTTGTTAGTAAAATTGTGCTTACAAAATTGTACACATCAGTAATTATTGTAAATATTACAACAAATTTAGGGTACCTCAAATTATAATAAGACTACAACATATTATTGACCATTGACTCTCTTCTCCAAGTGTGCTAAATGAAGGAGTGGAGTTTTATTATTACAGTAGAAGCCCGATATAGCGCTGTTGTAGGGGAACATACCTCGCCCTCCGCGTTATGGTTTAACCGCGGTATAACGGAAGGTGACCTGTAGAGTGACAAATGACGGGGCTGGAGGACTAGAAAAAAATACTTCAACATAATGCGCCTCTATGTAAATTTAAGTCATCAAACATATAATTAAAAACTAAAAACTTACCAGTTATACACTCTACTAGTATGAATCATGAAATACACTTGTTACATTGTCTTTGATAACTCAACCTTGTTTTTATATATTTGTCCTTTGTCTTAAATAAGTTATGTAGATTCGCTCTACTGACTGAATCTCTACAAGTAAGAATGTATCTAATGCACTTCAGTAAGAATGAATTTTCTTTTTGGGAGTTATAGCCTATTATTCACCGTGATATATCCGAATCCGCAGTATATCGGGCGTCTACTGTAATATTTATGAAAGTAGAGTTTTGTTAAAGTGCACTAACAAATGAATTGGTACTTTGAGAATAGTTACGTAGATTTCAAATATGGTAAACACATTTATTTAACACAAAAGTGTATACACAAAGTGGGTAACTAGAAACATGGGTAGGAATCTCCAAGTAGTTACAAAAGAGTTCATTACTGTTCTAGTAAAATGCCAACACCCGATAGAATAAATCAATAATAATAGCACAAGGTCCAAGAAACATGAAGTTAATAAAGGTATTAAAAACAGAAGGGGGAAAAAAGAGTCATAAATCTAGTTTGTTTAGGCACAAATCATTTAAAAGTAACTAAAGTCCTATAAAGAAATAGTTAATGTTTTTATCCACCAATCCATCTACTCATTGGAAGAAAATGACAATAGCTCCAATTAGCCGTGACAATATTCAATTCAAGAATCTACAAATGTATGAATAATATAATAAATCATTCTATATACATTACAAACATTGTTCCCACCGAAAAAAAGGCCAAGTTCCTATTATTATGAATATAGTCTTATTTATGTCAGACAATATGCAAACAATTCATACGAGGATTAAGTGGACATTATAACAAGTTTACATTTTATCAGGATGGATGAGAGTTTTGAAAAGACAACACAGGCTTGAAGAGCCACCGGAACAAAATTTTGAAAAGAAAAGATAAATATTAAAGCTGTGGTGTGTAGGTAACGTCCATCTCTGGTTGAAGGTTGTAATGATACTGATTTGGACCCCTCTCATATATTAAAAAAGTCATGAAGTGCATTTTTCTTTTAAGTATTGTGTATAAAATATCCTTTCAATATTCCATCCAAGAAGAAACACGCACTTTTCAGAATTAATGTCAATAGATTACACCATAAAGCTTATTTTTTCTTTCGAAGATCAACTCCGCAGTGTTTACTAAAAAAGCAAGTGACGCTAGCTCCCTCTACCCAATAAGAAGCTAGCCTTCACAACCCTGTCTCCAGCACGGCGAGCACGGATCTCTATGACGCGTCACCGCTATGAAATGTCATCCGTAGCACGTCGTATGACTAAAATACGAGCATCGATCTTTTTAATGGCGTCATACGATCGATGACGCCGCCATTTACCCATCGTTCATTACATAACTTACAGTCGCACTCAGAAGGGCATCTTAACCATCGTCATAGCAAATATATTTTATAAATAATTACATTTAGTGAGTGCTGTGGCTGTTCAAACTGAAGAATTCATTTATTTTACGTTTATGCATTTGGTAAGTAACAATAACAGTGCTTTATCAATATGATTACCTAACGTATTTGTATATATTTATCAGTTAACTAACTGAGGTGTACATGTTGGCCCGTTTCAGCTGTGTAATAGTTTATCTTTTTATAAATAATTTATTATATTGAGTGTTATATTTGCTTAAACTCTTAATTATTTGTATTTACGTTTGTGCAAATGATATTTCAGAGTATTAGTGTTGTACTAATATAATAATTACTCAAATTATTTGTTTTTATTTACGATTTAACTTGATGAAGAGTAATCATAACCTTATGGCTAGACCTACAAACAATGGTGTTTCTTTTTAAGGTTATGTCGACCGTTTAGATTTAAAATATTTGGCTAGGGACATGTTTTCATAACTTAAACATTTTGTAGGCCTAATTACGTTGCTTTTTTTTACTTATTACATATAATTGTGTTTTAAGGTTAGGAAAAACAGAGTAAAATATTTGGCAAGGGACATGTTTTCATAACTTAAACGTTGTATGAATGCAATAATGTTGCAGGTTCTTACAGTTTTTATGTTTTCCCCTAATGGCATTTACGAACAATTGGGAAAGATTTCTCTTTGGCAGTTTGTAAACCATCTCTTAGTGTGTGAGAAGAGTTAGAACTCTTTTTAGGCCTACATAGCAGCTGTCAGCAGTGTTGATCGAAACAATGGAATCATGAAAGAAAACAGTAAGTTGAACTAGATTTTTTTTTAACTCCTAGATAATATTTTAATTTGTATCCCATGTTTAACTAGGAACAAGTATTGTTGAGAAATTTGTAAAATTACACAACAACAAAAGTACCTATATTATAGAGCCTGATTGACCAATCTGACACCTTAGCTCAGTCAGTAGCGTATCTACAGAAGCAAGGGTCCCGGTTTAGATTCCCGGCATGGTAGAAAAATCTATCATTGGTGAAATGTGGGCTTACCCTTCCACAGTGATGGATTAAAGACCGGGGACTGGATGTTGTGCCTGTCCTAGTCTTATGTCGGGATCATGATCAAATTAACTTTAACTTAACCTAACGTTCACTTAAAGTTAACTTAGCTAAAGAAAACAGATGTGGGATCACGATTCACGTAACTTAACTTAACAACTCGAGCCAAACATCTACATTCTTGAGTATGATCTGTGATTTGTACTATTTGTAAAGTGAATGTTAACAGTTTTCAATCAATATAATAAATATCTATTACTAAACTTTTTTGATAAATTTATCTTTCCTATTTTAGTTTAATTATTTTGTTTCAATGTCTGATCACTAGAACTAAAGCTAAAAAGTAGATCTTGGTCTTAAAACCAACAAATGATTGACTAAATAGCCCTGTTGGTGTCACTCGCATGATGATTGGCTGGCTGGATCACGTGATAACCTTCAAGTAACGTTCACTTAAAGTAAAAGACATACCAGGACATCTCTTACGTTAAGTTAACTGCAAGTCAACGTCAAGTTAACTGCATCGTGATCGCTTCCATTTAAACACACGAGTATACTCTTTGCATTAAATTACGTTAAGTTAACTTTAAGTTAACGTTAGGTTGAGCGTGATCCCAACATTAAGTTATATTATAAGCATGTGAAGCTACGACAGGCCTATCAAGTCGGTAATGTAAAATATATGGCTTGAATAAAAAACTGACCCAGTTAAAAGTAATGGATGTCAAAATAGAACCTGACTGAAACTTTTAAACAATATTAAAAAATTATATTCATCTTATAGCAAATTTGTATTAAAATATGAGATTTTAAATGCATTGTTTTTATTTTTTAAATTTAAAGGACTCATTATTTATTTATTTTCCTTTAATTAAGATGAAATAGGTTAGTGCCATGTTATAATTGTGTATATTTAATTTTTTCAGACAACTTTGTGTGTGCCGAGGCAAACTTAATGAAACCCATCTCCAATGCTCCTGAAAACACTGCTGAAGTTCGATACTCAACTTAAACACTTTATCACTGTCAAACAAGAAATTGTGTGAAGTGCCTCCTTGGAGCCATGAAAAGTGAATAGATGTATTCATTTGGAAAAAATTCTCAAATTTTCTTATCAACAGCTGATTTTGTGGTTTTGAACAACATTTTGCGGAACATTATGGAGTACCAATTAATTCAAAACCATTTAATATCACAAAACTTAAAAATAATCAGCATTTTATTATCATTCTTCCACAGTCCAAACAGTTTTAGATTCATATATTTAAAGTAAAAACAAATTAAACAATATTATTAATTTTCAACAATTACAAAGATTTGACAAAAACATTAATGATTAATATTTAGGTCAATTTTAACTATAGGCCTACCGGTATATTCTTGTTAAGGTGTATTACACATTCACGCACAACAAGTTTTAGAAGTTAAATTTCCTGTTGTTTATTTGTGTATAATTTCTAAGCTAATATGTCATATCATTCAATAGATTGTTTGTAAGACAATTATTGCAGGCTGTGGCTAGCCTCAATCGGCAATAAGAAACAATTTTATGAACAAGTTTTTAAACAAAACTTTATGTATAATTTTTTTGTAAATATAATATCCTAGGCCAAATTAAGTTGGATGTAAGTATGAAACAATGTTTAATAGGTTAGGCTCATAGACTACTGGCACTGCGTTTGAACATGTATGTGCCTTAGAATAAAATAAGTTAAATAAAAAAAATTCCAACGTGGTGTAATTTCTTAGGGTTAATAAAATTTTAACAGACATGTCACAATGAACTTTGTGAAGTTAACGGTTATAAATCATTTTGGCCCTTACTTAAGTGCATAGATTGTGTGCGGTTGAAGACAAGTTATGAACCAAACATAAATATCTTGGCTAGCAAAATGTAACATGCTTCAAACTATGTGGGATGGATTATCTAAGTTTCTGGTTTTAATATATGAAACATTTTTTTTTTTCATTAAAGGTGCTACTTTAAATGTTTTCACTTTAAGTTATTGAAATTAATTTTTTATAAGTCACTCATTTGAAAATTTAATACTGTAACGTCCCTATTCTACTTCTGACAAAACTGTGTAAGATCACTGGTTTTATTTGGGTGCCCGGTGGCCAACCTTAGTACAGCACTACCGGGGCATCGTAGGGACTTACATGATTAGGATGGACCTTGAGGGGTAGGGGTTGGAATGGATGGTTCGTGGGGAGTGAGACTTACGAGTTAGTCCAATAAGATATATGCATTAATCTAGTAAGATGCTAAACTACTACATAAGTCACCTGGTAAATCTCCCGTGACGAGGGAGCAGGCACGATAACGGTCTCGCAACCTTTATGTAGACCCGCGATCGACCCTCCGACGGGGGTGAGCTACCAGATCACATTTTATATCGTCATTTAGTCAGATGTGCTAGATACCGCCACATATGTACTCAGCATGGCTTCCAGCATTCAACAACCCTGTATTATTCTCACACACAAACTTGCTGATCTCGAGTTTCACCAGCCAGGAAGGTCCATCGGTCGCACCGTGCTCGCTCGTTAACGGGATGCAAGCTATATGAGCTATATGCTACTCTCAACAGGATTGCAACCCAATACTCTTTGACTTCCAAGGAAATGACAAGCGTAGGTTAACCTCCTGCCAGAATAAGCCTTAAAATAATTATGCTCTTACATTACACCCCCTTCCGAAAAATAAGTGAAACATTTATGAGACACTTATTTGACTTAGGTGGTTTCATTATTATTATTATTATTATTATTATTATTATTATTATTATTAGCACCGCGTCTTACTACCCGTTCGGGTTGTACGAACTTACGCTAATGTGTAATGGTAGGGTGATTGTGAGATGAAATGAAGGACCTACAGTTTAACGTGGAATCCGAACCACGGTGGAGGCCTGGCATTCCTCACATTCACAAGATGTCTTGTCAGAGGTAAAGGAAGGGTTTGGTAATCAGATAAATCTTTGCCGTGACCGAGGATTGAACCCCGGCCGCCAGCACAGAAGTCTGACGCCTTACCCCTAGACCGCCAGGTCACCTAAGTGGCTACAACCTTTAACCCTAGTTACTAGATAAGTCTGGCAAGGTAACAACAATAGATTGTGCCTGCGTAGGTATTGGGGGTACAATGTTAGGAGCAGGCCTACTAAAACATTTAACTAATAACCCTTTAAAACTAAAAACGACTACAGCTACAATAACATACAATACCAAAAGGGTGATAGTTGAGCCTAAAACTATAGACAAGGGCCTAAGATGTTCCTTTAAGCTATGGGCCCTAATTTTCTCTACTACTTGATTAAAGTCAACTGGATTAATTGATTGCTTAACAAAGGTATCAATCTCGTTCACCAGATCTCTAGAAAAATTAACGTTTTTATAAATATATAGACTTGATTCAAAAATTAAGTTTCCTAAATTTGGAATATATATTAGGGGTAATTATAATGAAAATACAATGTACCGTGAACTGAAGCTAATACCTTGAAATCTCTACTAATCATGTCACAGTTACTAGCATTTAATATGACACCACTATTCTCAAAATTCAAAGTATATGGAGGCATTTTGTCGAAAGTAGTCCTGCATATTAATGTCACCTCAAGGGGTTTATTTACTGGAAAAATCCAATCATTTGTACTTGTACGACGTAAAAAAAGGTTTTAACAAATCTTGAAGTGTTAGTGGACAGTTTAAACTGGAACTTCTGTTCAAAAATAGATCGAGCTCACAACTGTTAACAGTCGTGTCATACATAACATAATTCTAAAGACAAATTGTGACGACATGCGTTTTATACTTTGTTATATCTTTGGCGTTCACATTATTAAGGTATCGTCTATCTTGACTGAGAAGCATATAATCATGTAGCTTATACTGATCATACTTATTAATATTCTTCCAAAACATAGGGAGAGTATAAATCTGATTTGCTCCAACTGACTATTTGCTAGGGACACACTAATTATTATTTGTAAAATATCATCACTTACTATGGATTGTAAAGTGCCCAGTCCATAAAAAACATGTAAATACTCTGGTTTCAATGGTACAACCATGGTCAAAGGTAATTTAATATTTGTCCTATTGAATGTAAAATATTCAAATAAACACTAGGAGTTATAAGTCCACTACTTAACTTATTGTTAGAACTTATTTCTGTGGATTTTCTTAGATTAATAAGATCTAATCTAGCATTTGACATACATTCACTTACCCTAAGCAATAAATTGTTTAAATCAATGTGAGAGTTAATCACGTGTATATACCTTAGTAGTCCAGCTACACTCTTACTGAGCTCACTATAATTAACATTGAAGGGACTACCTTAACCAATATAAATACATTTTAACGTTAATATAACCATATTCAACTATATACATTTATGATTTAAAATGAAAATATTAAGAATAAAGACTATTCACGTTCATTAGTTCATTTCAACTCACATGGCGATGTTTTGAAACTCGCGGCAAGATAATACGTATTTTGATTGATGTTCAACTACTTCATGGTGCTACCAACCCTATAATATGCATAGCTAAACCAGCTATCATGGTTGCCAACTCACTCTATTCACACGCTAGCGCCCATCAAAGTTTACACGTCGTCATACGCGCCATAGCGGTTATGACATAGCGTTCCATGCTCGCAGTTGTGACGTATCTTCAGAATATGGCCGTCATGGCGTATGACGCGCAAGATGAAGAGAACCGTGCTCGACCTTTAGGACTCTTTCTATTGGTTAGTTTTGACACTGGTGACAAGAGGTCCAAGAGGAAAGGGGTAGGTCATATATAGGCCGCTTGTGCGTATGAATATATAGTAGTAACATAAATCTACACAGTATACAGTACTCAGAACACGAAACGTGTAATGTCACGGAAAAATAATATGTAGTTCAACTAAAACTGTATCATCTAATATTACATCTTCAGTGCCTAAGGTGGAATCATCTTAATAAATCCTGTGCAATATTGAAAGTCTTATTCATTTTATCAAATAAACATCAGAAGTAATCAGATCATATAACCACGTGAGTGCGCAGTAATGCACGCTCGCGTTGACATCATAGAAAATAACTTACATCAAAATAATTGGCGCTCGATCACGGGGCTATAAATACCAAATATCTCACAATATAATTCCATAACTCTATAATTGGAGCCCAATCGCGGGGCATAATACTTCCCTATAGTAATAATTGGCACTCGATCACGGGGCTATAAATGCCAATTATCTCGCATATAATTCAATAACGTTTTAATAGGCACCTATCGCGGGCTGAGATTATTTTAATTGCCACCCAATCGCGGGGTAATAATTTCAATAACGTTTTACTTGGTGAGTCTACTACATTCCTTAAAGAGCTTCATCAGTTTCACACTGTGAGACTCCTCTATTCCTCCTTTGTCTCAACTAACGCACCGTACTTTCTCAGGAAGCATTTCCTTTCTCTATTCTCTCAAGAGAAGCGGAAAGAAGTGCGTATGTTAGTCGAGACACACACTCTACTAACAATCACCTCAACCTTCATTCTTTACTTGATTAAGTTGCGTGCGTGCGCATGTGTGGGAGACACATTTCCCTAGGTGTTGTTGATATTTGAATCTTGGAAGACCTATATGGGATTATTCTTATGTATCAATATGGTATTGCCATCCTATTAACTCTAACGTGAGTGCTCTTAGACTAAAATGTTATCCTAAACATTGGATTAAGCCACTAAACAAACTACATTTTAATAAAGAGGTATAAGTTCGTTCCTTATATATTTTATCGAATAACACGTATGTTATTTACATGTTTCCGTAAGTTTCTAGCTTATATATATAGCTTATATATATATATATATAGCTTATATATATATATATTTACTAGATAAGTGTACACAATTTTAATTTAACATAAATAATTCAGTATTTTTAAACTTATTTTAGACATTTAATAAATATGCTGTGTACAAAGAGACTAGCTCTAATTTCAGTAACATATAGCAATATCTTGGTTTAATATTATAAATAACTCAATACTTGTTTCATGATTTAATGCTATTTACCTTTATATTCACGCATCATCTTTTCAGGTTTCTCATCCTTGGCCTCATGAGGCATACTGGTCATTTTTCAGGTACAAACATAAGCGGGTCCTCTCTATAGCCTCCTAAGTTAGGTAACCAGACAGTCCGCATCTTTGGAGGCCCTCATAGCCAAGTGCAACCCTCTCCATCACTCTAAACGCGTGGCTCAAGCTCAAATGTTTGGCTTGATGTCCTCTTCCACCTAGATATGGGATAATTAAAGAGGACTTCAATCTTCTCAGCCTCACGACCAATGATGATGAAAATCAATTGTGTCGTAGCCAACTCGAAGGCAGTTGGTATAAATCTATTTCATCCTCACGATTACCTTACTCTGACCCGTAATCTTTCTACTGTCGCTACCCTCCCAACCCAGCGGGCAATTCAATCAGGAATGGCTTAGTAGGTTGGGTTATGTAACGTCAAATAACTTTGTAAGTTCCTTTGAAGTCGTTTATTAGAAAACTGAATAGAAGTTACTTAGAATATACAGTGTGTGATGTAGTTTGAACAAGTTTTAGTTCAGAGTTAATTAGGTTAAGAGGTCCTTGCTACTGTAAGTGTTATATCTTTCAACATTCTGTGTGCTGGCCTGGCCTAGATGTCCAGATTCTAAATATTTAGCGTGGTCTCACGACGCTTAGACTATACCGTGGCTAGAGGCATACTTAGGGCGGTATGCAAGAACGTATAGTGAATGCTTAGTGGGCTGATAATGTGTTCCCGATCAAAGTATCGGTACACTCTTTAGCCTCTGATGACGCAAGCAAACTCACGCTAGTTTCCACAAAGTATCCGCTTAGTCAAGTTCTTACATATGTCCCTTAGAATTTTGAGAAGGGTTTAGGGTCCACTCTGCCGTGTAATGCAGGGACTCCCACACCCGGAATACTCTTTCAGACTAGTCGTCGACTAGGCAGTATACAAGACACTATAAGGGACCCTTTGACACGACTCTTATGTTCCCTCACCATCCTCCTTTTTTGGCCAAAAACTAGGGGTTTATATAGTACCAAACTAAGTTTTCTCCACTCTGATTTGATCGATATTACAACTAGTTGTTTTGCTAATCTGAAAAAACACGTCCTTACTAAGAATAATAATCATTACGTGAGCGGTGTTCTGTTGATAGAACAACTGAAGATAGCGATTTGGATTGTGTCAGACTTGTACACTTTTGTACAAACAAAAGGTTCCAACCTGTAACACTACAAAAGGGAAACAAATCATCTGCTATTAACTGTAGATGTCACGATTTCTGTTTTTCTCTAATCAGGTTCAAAAATATTAACCACCATTTTTCGACTCTCGATTCTAATTTCTCAACATTTACTATTTGAATATTTTTCCATGTATCAAACTTCACGTTAAAATGTTTATTATTTAAACAATATACTGTAATGTATCAAACACTAAAAAGTGTTACTAATAAAATAATATATAATTCAATAAAACGGCAGTGTTAGAATTATACGAAATTACAAGAACACAAAAATAATGTTGATTATATTTTCAATTTGATGAAATAAAATGGAATATATAAAAAATATATAGAATAGTAATGGTCACAATGGAATTTACCAAACTTTGAATATTATAGTTACGTTTATATACCAAAACACTCACACTCTGGTATCTAAGACTTAAGAAACGAGGTTGTTGAATATTCCATTATTTGATATTTTCACCTAGAAACACTCCTTGTTGCTAGGTTTTGCTGGTTATTCACTTCTCTATTTCCCTTCACCCTACTCTACGTGCCTGCAGATTTCTCGTAATTGTATACCCTCGTTCACATTCCTAAAGCCAACCCTTATGAACCTGGCGTTTGGTAATCTACAAACAGTGTGCGTTGGAAACCAATCTCTATCACATCTCGGTGAACCTCTCTTTCTCTGTTTTGTTTGAATATGACCTTCTCAAAAATTCTATGTAAAATAATTTTGTGCACGACTAGGTATGTATAATATGCTAATAGTGTTCAATCTGTGTGTTTTATATATATAATATGTACTTATAAAACGCGAGTGTTTCGGGGAGCTCCCCTCGCGAATTAATTACTAAGAAGACCATATTCGGAGTCAATACCATCGATCTCAGACTTTCCTGGCTATCCAGCCAAAGACATCACTCAAATGTAGGCTCCACAACATACATTTGTATATACCATAGTTCGAATCCCGCCTCTGTTTTAGTGTTACTAAAACTTGTCCTGCGGAACTAAATTACATTTTAATATAATTTTCATTTTAATAAACAGATCGCCCACACAGAGGCATAGAAAATAGGCATATTAAGATCGATTCTCGATTATTTTAAAATCAAGAATACGGGTTATTGAGTTAGCGAATAATATGAAGCTTGAAATAGCTCAAATTCCAATTATTTTCTAGAGACATCCAATTTTCAAATATTTGCCGTACGAGGATCATTTCAAATAGCTTTTAGAGGCATCTAATCTTCAAAAATAGCTTCTAGAGACATTCAATTGTCAAATATTTGCTTGTAGATAACCACCCCAAATAATTTCTCTGAGGGCATCTTATTTTTAAAATATAACCAGGTGAGGACCGCTCTAAATAGCTTCCAGGGGCATTTAAATTGGAAAAAAATTGGTTTCTGAGAACCATTCTAAATAACTTTTAGTGGCACATAATTTTCTAAAAAAATGTCAGGTAGGGACCACTTCAAATATTTCTTAGAACCCCCCAAAGAAGTTAATAAAAACGTAAATCGTACTAAGAAAAATTAAAAATATAGTACAGAAGATGACGTGTCAAATACATATGCTACATTTGAAGACCAGGATTACGACTTTATATTAAAAGCAACCATTATAGGCCTACACATCAAAGGAACCACTAAAAATCCCTATTTTAAAAAAGAACTAAATTAATATATTTAATACATCGTATACAAACCTATGACCAGATTAATTTTTAACCAGCACTGCCTTATTTACTCTCTAAAAAAAGGTACAAGAAAATCTTTATAGCTAGTAGCTACTATTCTGATTAATAATAAGTACCCTTCGTTTGTATTGCAATCTAACCTTTTATTATTTCACTATCGTGTAGCTCATGAGATACGGTAATAGTGTAATACTTTATTCACGAACCAAAGAGTAGTGTATAAATCTAGCTTATTTGAGTGTGTTCTTATTACTGTAAAATAAAAGAAGTCATTTACATAGAATAATTGCCCTAAGTTACTATAAAAAAAATTCCAGAGGCCTAGATTATTCATAAAAAATAAAGTTAAGAAGCTCATATATATATATATATATATATATATATGTGTGTGTGTGTGAGTGTGTGTGTGTGTGTGTGTGTGTATGGTCTACAGTACATCCATAAATACTTATTTACATACTTACATACATATATGTGTGTGTGTGTGATGAAGCAAATATATGAAGGTAGAGTGTGTGGATCTAAAAGAATGGGTAGGCCATGTAAGACGTGATTAAATGTTGTAGATGAATATGTTAAAAAGATAAACATTAAGAGTTTTAAGAATAAAAGATTATGTAATACTCGGTGTATGGATGTTGTTGAAGTGAAAGGAGTATGCATGGATAGGGGAGCGTGGAGAAATTTACTGAGGATGGATTAAGTACGGATTTGTTGTTTTTTGAGCTATATTCACATTTTCTTGTCCACTCCGTAAGGGAACGGGGTGAAAAAAATATATATAATATTTTATTATTAAAACTCTTAATGTTTATCTTTTTCACACCATTCATCTACAACATTTACTCACGTCTTAAATGGCCAATCCATTCTTTTAGATCCACACACTCTACCTTCATATATTTGCTTCGTCACTTGTTCTACATTCATCTTCTCAACATGTCCAAACCAACCTAAGACACTTCTTTCCCATTGAACTTGATTCCCTTTCAAACTGCACTTATTTAGCACCTATTCATTATTGACTCGGTTTATTTGAGTTTCCTCACATATATATCTTAAGATATATCATTCCAACCGCATTCACCTTGCTCTTGTGTTTCTCCTGACAAACCCGTGCTTCACAACCATAAAACAATGTTAAACACACTTTAATATACTGCCATCTTTGCCTCTTTCTACACTACTTCCCTCTTTGCGATAGTCCACATACATCCAACTAGGGGAAGTAGGGGTAATACCGGGACGCTAAGGGGGAAAATTCATAAAAAATAGTTAAATTCATATTTTAATCTGAAATTTTGTACAGCGAAGGACAATAGTATTTATTACAATATTTGACTATACAAATGTCTGTGTTCAGGATTTTTTTTTATCTATCTCTACAAATATAGAACAATGTAAAAAAACGGTTCTGCCCCAGCTATGGGGTATAACCGGATACGCCATGGGGTAAAACCGGATCTTATCATTTTTTGCTTCTTAGGCATGGGACACATACAAATTCGTCCAGCTCATTTTTATCCCATCCGGTACAGCTTTCATGCGCCCATTTTTGACATTTTAGACACCTAACCCATTCATCTGTCTTGTTGGTAGTAGAATAAGGTTCTTTACAGAGAAGACATGGTGTTTCATTTTTATCCTCATCGGAAGAACTAGAATGTCGACTTTGTTCTTGCTTCAGATTGCGGGGTTTTGCCAACAATTTTCTTTTTACTTGTTTATTTGCAGGGCCTCTCTGCATTTCCCTCAGTTCATTCCTGTATGGGGAGCTTGTAATGATGGCTGTTTTGCCTCTTCTTCTGTTTGAAACAGATCTTTCACAGTGTGGAATTGGAATTACATCTTGAGGTGAAACGCTAAAGTTATACGAAACTTTCTTTGGTGTTACTGCAAGACCTGATTGTCCAGGTTGAGGCTCACAAGATTGTCCAGGCTGAGGCTCACAAGAAGGTCCAGGTTGAGGCTCACAAGGTGGTCCAGGTTGAGACTCACAATCTGTTTTAGGATTTACACTCTCTTTTTCAGCAGTTCTCTCTGTTGTGTCTGCTGGAGCATATGCTTCTTCTCCGAACGTATTTGGATTTAGTGGATAAATCCCGGTCTTCTGAAACCCGGAAATCGCACTTTGCATGGTTGCTGCTCGTATGTAAGCCAACCCAAACAATTTGGCGATCTGATATTGCGTTACCACTCTCCCTGGATGGTTAAGGAGCCATGTCTTCACTTCCTGTCCATAAAAAGTGCTTAGAGGAGCCATGAAGCTTACGTCTAACGGCTGAAGCTTGTGGGTACAATGTGGCGGAAAGCAAAGTATTATGATCCCATTGTCACGAGCAATGTCAATAACTGCCAAGTTTTTGACGTGTGTTGCATGTCCATCAAGCAACAGAAGAACTGGTTCTTCTTTCGAAGGTTTTGCGTTACTGATAAAGTGCTGCATCCATTCTAAAAATATTTCTGCTTGCATCCAGCCACTAG
Source organism: Timema californicum (assembly GCA_902141385.1). Classification (NCBI taxonomy): domain Eukaryota; kingdom Metazoa; phylum Arthropoda; class Insecta; order Phasmatodea; family Timematidae; genus Timema; species Timema californicum. The sequence goes on from CABFOW010001841.1 coordinate 53,986, forward strand.
GGTGGCATATAGCAATTGTCCCTGGTGGTGCACCTTCGATAAGTTCTTCCTTCATTCTTATTCTTGGGAATATCAATAATGGTGGAACATAATGTCCGGCTGCCGAGAAACAAAGCTCCGCCGTTACCAATTGTCCTCGCTCTGCTGACGTCAGAGCACCTACCTGCCTCCTGCCTTTCTGGGCCAAAACTTTAGACTGTGTTTTAGGCACAGATGTTAGTCCCGTTTCATCAACGTTATAGATACGTCCTGGTTGGAATTTGTAGGTTTCAAAACAGCTGGCCAGAATTTCATAAAATTTTGAAACAGCGGTTTTATTAAACCCCATTGCCCGTGCAGCTGAAGTTGCTTCCGGTTTTCTGAGTGACAGATCAGGATGACGTTTCATAAAACAACTTAGCCAATCAGGTCCTGCAAGTTTCTCCTTGAGGTTGAAATTATGTTTGAGTCCGTTTTTCTCAGCTAACTCGTAAGCAAGACGCCTTACATCTTTCGTTGTGAGACCAAACAAGCGGATCTCCATGAACTTTATATGCTGTACAAGTTCCCTTTCTTGGTTTTCGGTGAACACACATTTGAAGTTTCCCATCCCTAAAACCAAATATTTTAACATTAGTAAGCTAGGAGTACAATAAAGTAAATACTATAATTTATATAAATTACATTAAAAACTTGTAGGCCTAACCTTTTCTAGCTGCCACTTTTACTGAAGCTCCAATTTTGGCTTTTTTTACACGATCTTCAAGAGTCGACTGAGGTAAATCATAAGTAAAAGATGCCTTCTTATAGCTCATATTTCCTTGAATAACTTCATCAATTGCTTTCGCCATATTCTCCTCGGACCAATTTTGGCGATTACTTATACGAATATATTTTCGTGGCATGTTGAGTACTTAGCCTGAAAATAGTTAAAATTGTAGTATTGTTCATTACAATTATAACTTATATAATATACATAATATAGTTGTAAGCTTCACTAATTGAAACAAACGAAATAAAATTAATTAAATAAAACACTGTAAGCTTGCAATAATTATTAATCATAACAAATCTATCACATTACACCAAAACATCAAAAATAAATTATTTCGTATAAAATAACTATCGCAACGAACATTTCTTTAACTTCAGGAACGTTCCTGTTCATTTGAACAAGTTAGCTTATAACATTACATTAATGACCAAAGTAACAAATAATCACGGGGTGAAACCGGGTACCCGGCATAACTGGCGGGGTAAAACCGGGTACCCGATTTTACCCCACCGGTTCTGCCCCAAACGCTTAATTTGGTTTTAAACTCTCACAACAGGAAAATTCTAACCCAAAATTGAGAATAATAATATCTGGGTAAAGCTAAGAGAAGTATCTTTCTATTGTACTCACCACGAAATGCCAAAAATGATGTCTTCTCTGTTTGTAGGCATAAAGTAAAAACCATAAAATAAGATGAAACTAAACAAAAAACACGAATATACTGTAACTTGAACAAAACCCGTCCTATCTTCACAAACCTTCTCTTTGTGACTGACACGGGTATACAGAAGACATTCCTACCACTCCCGTTTGATTCCCCCACACCCCAGGCACAAATTCAAGGCCACCCGCTTCCACCCCGGTACCCGGTTCTACCCCTCCTGCCCCTACTCTCCGAGATCCATTCACCCATCTGTCGATTTCACCATACATCCATATATTTTTACAGAACATTCTGTCCAGATACTTCAAAGGTTCTAACAGTGTTTCGCTTATGCTAAGCTGACAATATATGTCTATGTAGTTATAATTTTTTCCATTACGATGTAAAATGTGAGCTAACAGTTACTTTAAGCATTTTTCACAGTGCAAATATATTAGGGACATTTTTCCTATACCAATATGTATAGTAGAGATAGTTATTTTCTTAAAGTACGTTTAAATTAATCTTAACAATTTGTAATTATGGAGTTTCAATGAAGCGCTTGACAGAATCATATTATGACATGGCGCTACCGCCTCCTAATATATTGAACAAAATAATATGTTGCTCCATGCTGTTCAAAAACTGCATCAGATGGTTTTGACCAGTATTTAGAGCTGTTATAAACAACGTGATACCCAGAATTTTGTAGTTCCAGAATAATATGAATTACTATCACACACAAACATTCTACATTATTTATTTAACATTATTTCTCAAAATAATTCTTCTGGCGCATCAATATGTGAGTCTATATTTTGAATATATAATCAATTAGGAAGGTGTTTATGTGAACTTCTCGTTATTCATGCAAACGTATTTATTAAAAAGATATTTACAAAATGTATGTGGAAACGTTTGTTATGAACTAGAACATGATTTGTTGATAAATATAACAGTTCCATCAATTACATTTTAATTTATAATCCCTTCAATAATATAAGAAGAAAAAAAAGAAGCATTTTCTTCAACTAGAAGAACGACAACAAGTAAGTTCTGTTTAAAGGTATAAATAGCGACAATATGTAGTTGAAGACAACTAATACCACAACCGTTATGCAGAAGCCTCAAATACTCTTGGAGAATATGATTTTTTTTTCAAGTGATCGGGGTAGTGGTTAGGAGAAAACTGAATTAAAGAATTACAGTTTATGAAAATGTGTACACTACTTACAAAGATAACCTCAAAAAGAATAAAAAATAATTTGAAAAGGATTAAGATTTAATAATATATCTACCACTCCAAATCCATGCAACACAATAAATGACATATATTAATTTAAATTAGTTTACTACTTAACACAGGTGAATTAATCGTAAAAAATAATTGCTAACAGACCCCAGGATGAGGATATATTTCACAATGAGGATGTAATTCAGAGTTTAGTAGGCCTACTTTTAAATTCAGACTTATCAGAATAACGATTAAAGACTAGTAAGATACAGACTCTGTCTTATATTATGGCCGTGGATGTGAGATAGAATCTGGATAGCTCAGAGTTAGAACCTTGGCCTGCAAAGTCATGGGCCCCTGGTCCAATTATCATGTCCAGGTGTCATTTTACAATTTACGAATATGATATTTTATGAGGCTACAACCGTAACTTAAAGAATATTTCCATCTTATAAGCTTCGTAGGGTGACCTGGTGGTCTAGGGGTGAGGTGTCAGACTTCTGTGCTGGTGGCCGGGGTTCAAACCTCGTTACCGGCACAGATTTATCTGATTACCAAACCCTTCCTTTACCTCTGACAAGACATCTTGTGAATGTGGGGAATGCCAGGCCTCCACCGTGGTTCGGATTATACGTTAAAATGTAGGTCCTCCATTTCATCTCACAATCACCCTACCATTACACATTAGCGTAAGTGCGTATAACCCGACGGGTAGTAAGACGCGGTGCTAATAATAATAATAATAATACTAATATAAGCTTCGTTATCCATGTACTGTACACTCCGTATACTCTGAAAGGTATCACTCTTTCCTTGATGGATTACACGATGACATTATCAGAAGCTATACCATAGTAGAACCAGGCACGGTAACCTTGAGACCTTTAAGTGTAAACTGAGTGTACTTACAATTAATTGTATAAGCATTAGCTTTTTTTTTAAAAAAATGTTAGCACCACGTCTTACTACCTGTTTGGGTTACGATATGTGCTTATGTACTATTTAAGATAATTGGTTAGGGATGAGGATGGTTGGATTTAGAGGAAGTGTACCCACATTTGCATGGAAATAAAGTTAGTAGCTCAATTGGAAAAACCACCTCAGTACAACTGACTGGGATCGAACCACTATCTCCCCATCATCGGTAGCTTAGTCTATTGCCAGAGTAGCGCCTTAGACAATGCGGTCACCGAAGTGGGTTGTAGGCTAATCAAATAGTCGTACCTAGAATACCATATATGTAAAATGGTTCGCGGAATTTAATATATTTTATGTAATACATCACTCACCACATTAATCCCATGGAGAAGAATGGTTGACAGTACCAGGACTAAGAAGTATCCCGCACATAAGATATAGGCTGGGGCTGGTAGCGTAGCTATGGACACAAAATAGCATTTTGTAAAATTCACCTTTCTTCTTTAAAATATCTCAAAATTATATTACTAGAAGGTGTATACAAGATTATTATTTTCAGATAGTAATCATTAAGTAACCAGTTATTGATTAATTAGAAAAATAAATGTTAAATTAAAAAGGATTTTCATGGTTTTATGTGACAATCACTCTTCTAAGCTATCGAAATAAATAAATGTTTTAGATTTTAAACAATAAAATACAATAAGAAAATAATAATATCTTATGGTCAGTAAAACAATATAGATGACTAATATAAAGTTGATATAAAATCGATATGTAAATTCAACTCGACTTAGTTTTATTCCTGGAGGATTTAGCATGCGTTTAAACAGCTCATAAAAAAAAGTACTGGGCATAGTAGAAGAAATTGTAGCAGGATATCTAAAATTCGATCCAACAATAACTATTACTATAAAAATTACATTGACATTTTCAAATGTATATGTAAATAAATTGAGATTGATACCAGGATTTTTCGAATAAATATTTAATTTATAATTTTAATACTTATATAATTGAATGAACTTATGTATTTTACCTTCGGCTTCTAGTATCCACCAAATCTCAATGACGAAGGCCACCACGTAAGCAATCTGAAAATAATAAAACAAAATCACCCAATATAGTGCCTATTTTATTACTAATTAATTAAGCACGTTGTCTTACTACCGTTCGGGCTATACGCTTAAGTACTACTAATTACGCTAATGGACTAGAAATTGGGAAGTTTGAATTTATAGGAAGGGAAATCCGAATTTATGTGGAGGGAGAGTGGAAAACTATTTAAGAACCCC
>CABFOW010001841.1:68855-81896 GCA_902141385.1 Timema californicum
ATATATATATATATATATATATATATATATATATATATATTAGGTTGATGTTCTTATATGTTTCACACCCTTGGCTTAATTTAAATGTTTCAATGTAGATACAGGTGTGGTGAATGAGAAGTGAAATTCGCCACACGATGTAAAATTAAGAAATTATAAGGTTCAATCAAAGATTTAAAACAAAACACTTTGTTTGAACAAGTTTATTCGAAACGTGTACTGTACAGTACATAGATCCCACCCACATGGACTAAAGCATCACTCCCGTAATAGATTAGACAACAGGTAACAGGGAGATTGGGGTTCTAATCCCTGTCGGGTGTACTGAGGGTGGTTTTCCTAGTTGGTTTAAACTCTCCACCCTCGCAAATTTGGGTACACTTACTTTAAATGTAACCTTCCTCGTCCATATCTCACTAACTCAATTATCAATACCGTGTATATACGTGTAAACTGAACAGGTAGTAAGACACATACCCATCCATCCATCCGTCCGTCCGTCCATCCATCCATCCATCCATCCATCCATCCATCCATCCATTCATCTTATAAACCAACTTCATACTTAATCCATCCTCACTAACTTTCTCCACATTTCCACATCCTTGTAGACTACCTTCGTTTCAACAACCTCCATACACCGAGTCATACATGCTCTTTTATTCATAGGACTTTTGATGTTTCTCTTTTTCACACATTAATCTAAATCATTTAGATCCACATATTACATGGCCTAGGCCTACCCCTTTCTTTTGATCCACACACTCTACCTTGATATATTTGCTTCGTCACTCGATCCACATTCATCCTCTTAACATGCCCAAACCAACGAGAGACACTACCTTCTTTCACAATGACCAATTGGATTCCGTTTCAAACCGCACTCATTCAACACCCATTCATTACTGACTACGAGAAAAGTGGAATAAATATTATTTTAGATCAATTTTTCACAGTTAGTCTAGCAAAAGTGTTGAAAAATAAACCACTAACAATACAAGGAGTATTGAGAAAACAAATTTTCAAGCTAGTGTATGAGTTAATCTTGATTTGTATTTCTGAATTAAACAACAATATTGTATCATACTGTCCATTAAAAAAAGTTGGATTTGTGCTCGACAATAACATAAAAAAGTCAGGATTTGACACTTGAGGTATTTTGGTTCAGATGTACAGTACATACATAATTATGAAGGGTTATAGATAACACTTTTTCAATTCAAACACTCTATCGGAAGCCACCACTGCAGAAAAATTTTCTATTCAAAATTTCCTCAAAAATGTTCAGCTTTAGGCATAGAAAAACTGGTTTCCTAATCTTTGTTCTGAGGTCATTCCATTCCTGAATATCTCAATGGTATAACATTGGTACGCTTGGGTTCGATTCTCGTGTCCTAGTGTAATTTTTCAAATTTACAGATATTATATTTGATACGGTTACATCCATAACTAAAATGAAAATACTGTCTTATAAGCTCCGCTAATCATGTACAGTACAATTAACTGCACGATAATTTGCTTAATTCTATTCAACCACGTGCCAAGTTTTTTTAGTACCATGTGTCTTACTGACCGTTTTGGTTATCCGTATACACGCCAAGTTAGGCTGGGAACGGTTTAATAGGTTGGTGACCTTCCCAGCTTGAAATGTTAGAACCGGAAGTCAGGGTGGAAATTAACTGTAAGTATGACAATCCAATGAGTGAGTCATCATGTATTCCCAGGTTCATTCTTTATCGTTTCTACGTGCAGCTCACAACGACCCAACCGAGCTATCCGCATATTTACGCCCATGGAATAAGGATGAGGAAGATAGAAACTGTAAGAAACGTACCAGTATTTACGTTCAGTAAGAGTGATAAACCATTTAAGCGGTGTTTATATTGATACATAACGCATAACTAATAGTAAATAGTGCATAGCGTACAATGCAACATTCATAAATAAATACAACTTTTTGCAACTTAAATTTATTATGTTTGTTTCATTCATAGAACCTAAGCCCTTTTCCATAAATGCACCTAACCTCTTTGTTCAACTAGATAAGGTTTTTAAAAACACTTCACTTAATGGCTCACTCACAAAACAACGTTAATTAAACTAGTTTGATTATACGTTGATATTTTTCCTTGGTGAGCAAGTCAGACAGAAAACATATGAATACAATACTCATAGTACAATTTAGGGTGACCTGGCGGTCTAGGAGTAAGGTGTCGGACTTCTATGCTGGGGTCCGGTGTTCAATCCTCGGTCCTGGCACATATTTATCTGATTACCAAACCCTTCCTTCACCTCTGACAAGACGTGTATTAATCACAACTTGTGAATGTGAGGAAAGCCAGGCCTCCACCGTGGTTCACATTCCACGTTAAGCTGTAGGTCTTCCATATGATCTCACAATCACCCTACCATTACACATGAGCGTAAGTGCGTATAATCCGAACGGGTAGTAAGACGCGATGCTAATAAGAATAATAAGATTAAAAACTACGCCTTAATTTCTCAATGTATTGCTTAGAAAACAGATTTTTAAACTATGTACAGTACATGCAGCGTTAGGCCTATTTTTAAAACATATCCCTGCCAAATTAAGTTAAAATTGGTTCACGAATTTGGCCGTTATTGTGGAACAAAAGTAGAGATTTTTGAGAAGCCATCATATTTAAATGAATAGTCAGATTAAATAACCATATGCATACGTTTTTTAGTATAGTTGCAAAGAATGTCCTTGCCAAATTTAGTTAAAATTGGTCACCCATTTGACAATTATCGTGTAACAAATATACAGATATAGAAGAAATGCCAAGTGGTCAAATTAAAGCCAAACCACGCTTAACTTGATCAATTATATTTGTATCATTACTGGTGAAATTAATATAAAGGAAGACACTGTTATTTTGACAATTTATTTGTATTTCCAAATAGGAAATGTCCCCTATGAAAGTATGCAGAATTATTAGAGATGATTTATGGTGAATTAAACGATTAAATTTCGTGAAATAAAAAGTTGGATTTCGTTATAAAAAGGTACGGTGTAACAAATAAAAAATAAGGCAACTTTGCATGTAAACAAACTAAAATTTATTTTTCTGAAACACTATTTTTTATTCCTTTTGTAACTTTAAATATTAAAGTTTGATTACAATGTGCCTGTTATACGAATAATAATTTTCTCAAACACATATTTTTACCAATGTTATATTTTAAAAATAATAATAATTTATTGCACGTTTGAAGGAGCTATTTAGATAATTTTACAAACATTACAGCTTTAAGCATACTTTATAGTGATAAAATAAAAAACATCAAACAAAGCAAAGATTAAATTAAGTAATAGGTAATACAAACAAATAAAATATAAATATAATATAATTATAGGATGAGTACACCAAACAAAGTGAAAAAACCAGCTAAAATAGTAAAAAATAAAGGAATAAAAACAAAACAAGTAGCTTTTAGTCAGATAGATTTGGAGAATGGGTGAAAGTGAAGGGGGTGTTTTAGTATTCATAAATTATGTGATTACTATAGGCCCCCTATCATTATTTTGAAAGATAAGCCATTGGGCAAAGCGCAAACTCATGCATAAACAATTATTGTTTACATTTATATAGACCTCAAACACAAATAAATAGGGTCAAGTTTAATTACACATTGACTAGTAGATATGTATAATTTTCTTAGCACTAATATTGTATAGCGTAGTTTAACTTATATTTATATACATCAAAGATAAAAAATAATAATTGTTATTGTCAGGCCTACTGGAGAATAGTATGCAGGGAGTTTACGTTTATTTATATAAATTTAAAGAGATACAAAAAAAATTATCAAAATAAAGATAATAGTAATAAATAAATAAATTTGCTAGACCTACTTAAAGAGTATCCAGGGAGTTTTCTTTTATAATTTTTTTTAGATATTTTTATTAAATTGATTTATTCCTAAACTCTTTATTTTATTTGGTATTTTATTAAGGTATCTACATCCCTTTCTAGTAATAGAATTAAGACCAAAATTTGTTATATTTACATGAGGGATATTGATATCATCATATCCTCTGGTCTTGTATTCATGTTTACAATAGTTTCAAATTTCAGAGCACTAATCGTTAAGTAATTCTTTATTTTATAAAAAGTAACCAGTGTATTATAGTGGATTTGTTTCCTGAGAGACATGCTTTCAGAAATTGTAAATACATCTGCCGTGGGGGTTAAAAAAGGAAGTCACTACAGGTTTTTAGTAGCTCTGTTTTTAAGTATGATAAGAGGATGCAATCTAGTTAGGCAATTATTGCCCAATATTACATTTAAATAACTGAGGTGTGAGTGTATCATAGCAAAATAGACTGGTATAAGGACTAATGGATGAAATTTGTATGATAGTTTTCTTAAGATACCAACATTGAGAGCAATCTTTTCTACTGGGTGATTTATGTGTGGATTCCAAGAGATGTTAAGACTCCAGGACAAGACCTAGATATTTAATATGCTTTACTTGTTTTAGTTCACAATCATTCAGTTTGATATGCAGATTGGATTTTAGTTTATTTTTAGGTTTGGTGTTTTTTTTAAATGTTTTTCTAGATTAAGGGTTAATTTATTTAGTCCAAGCCACTCATTTAGTAATATTAAGTATGTTTCCATATTGATTTTAAGATTATTGTAGAGAACCTCCTCCCTATTTGACCTTTGAAATTAATTTTAAAGATAGAAGTAAATTTCTTAGACTTAGGAAACCTTTTTTCAGTTATTGAAATGTTATCGTTAACTTGCATTTAAAAGATCAACTACTCAATTTCGCGAAAGTAATTATATTAATTTTAATTCGCACATGTATTTTTAACTCAAAAATGCTACAATGAAGTCTAAATTTTTTGTAAGGCATTTGAATGTATTAATTAAAACTTCGTAAAAATATTTCCTGCGGAAGTTATGATTTTTTGAACAGAATTTTTATTGCAAGTAGGCACTAACAAGAGCTACCTACAATTAAAGGCCCGAAACAATTTCCTAAGATAATTACAACCCCTGTAATAAAATGTCAAAAAATTACAATTTTTCGGGGTTTTGATTTTTTATTGAAAAAAAAATTGTGAACCGATTTCAATCGACCAGGACTCATCCTTTTCTTTTTTTAAGCGCTTTTATAAACTATTTTTTGCTTTTAGAAAAAAAATGGTCACACCTTAAATTGAAAATACCAGTTTATGATTTTTTTTTAACGTAAAAGCTACAAGCCGATCTAGTCCAAAGTATATACATTCAATTTCAACGATTTTTCTCCCAATTCTCACACGCCTCGGTGACGTAGTTGGCAAACGCGCTTGTCGTGTTGAGCTCGGCTACTGAGGACGGGGAGATCGAGGTTCGAATCTCGGTCGGGTGAAATGGAGGTGGTTTTTCCTAAGTGGTTTTCCACTCTCCATCCACGCAAATGCGGGTTAACTTCCTCTAATTTTACCTTCTCAATTCCTAATCCATTAGAGTAATTAGTACTTAAAGCATATAACCCGAACGGGTAATAAGACGCGGTGCTAAATATTATTATTATTCCTAATTATCACATTGAGAAAGTGGATGGTTAATTTATTTTAAGAAAAAAACTATCTTACCTGGACTATTACTCATTATGATGTAATCAAATATTTAACAAAGATCATCGTTGTCTGAAATTTAAGCTCCAATAAAAATTATTAGTAGGGTTAGCTAGTCCCTCTATAAGATATTATTATATCAACAGTTGTTGAATATCGGTCAAGGGGCCCTGGAATTTCATGAAAACTTATGAAATTAAGAGAAAAAGTTTTATAAAATTACAGGACACTTAACAGATACTCAACAACTGGTGATGTCGCCACGTGAAAAAAATTAAACTCTATGTTTGTTCTTAAACAATATTTGATTTAACAAAAAAAAATGTTTTTATAAAAACTGCAAAAGCACTTTATTAAACAAATTCATTATAAAAAATATAACTTGTGGGATGTATCGACTATCAAGAGGTGGTGGGGATAATAGTTAGTTTTTGTGGTAGAGTAAACTCCCTGGCTGTAATCATTCTTTGAAGTTACGCCACCAAGACTTATTATTACTTGTACCTCTAAAGTTCTACGAGTGAGGTAAAATGACCTACCAATTTTGCAAGGAGAAGTATTTTCACATACCTTCCAGGGTTCTTTTACATGCCACATGAAACCGACGGGTAACTTCCCCTCCGAAGAATGTTGAGCTATTATTTTTTTATCGCTCTAGAAATAGCCTTTGGCCTCTGTTGGGTTCGAACCCACAAACATCGGGTCCTTAGGCGAGCACTTTACCCCAAGACTACCGAGGTCGATGGTGGTATAGGTCATTCAATAAATGTAATGTGTGTGTGTGTATTAAAGATGGGTTGGATCCACCTTTTTTCAAATCTGAAACTTCATTTCGCCATCAAATCCCTAATTAAAATTTCCATTTTAGAAAATATTGTAAGCATAAGTGTTTAACTTTCACAATAGCTAGGAGTTTTTCCTTCCCTTCTGATTTTGTTTACATTAAATGGTAAATTAATGATCTGGGGTTTGGTTGTTAGGTTTTTCCTATCAATATTTTGGTTTTAACCACAAGAAAATATTTAATTATTTTAATACCTTTAAAAAATAACCCTACCATAAATCTACTATATAGTAGGATATTGGTAGGAAAAAAGACCTTTCAGAGAGTAATTCCTACCTTGAATGGAATATATATACTACAGTTATATAATACACTTGATTCTTGATGTAAGAATATTTAACTATTACAGACCTAGGCCTACCCTAACTTTATATCATTTTATGATTTTGATATAGGGATTGTTTGTCTCTGAGTACCTTTCATATATAATTTTTTTTTTTTAAATAGGTGACCTGGTGGTCTAGGGTATGGTGTCGGACTTCTGTGCTGGGGGTCCGGGGTTCAATCCTCGGTCCTGGCACAGATTTAGCTGATTACCAAACCCTTCCTTCACCTCTGATAAGACGTGTATTAATCGCAACTTGTGAATGTGTGGAATGCCAGGCCTCCACCGTGGTTTGGATCCCACGTTAAACTGTAGGTCCTCCATTTCATCTCACAATCACCCTACCATTACACATTAGCGTAAGTGCGTATAACTCGAACGGGTATTAAGACGCGGTGATAATAATAATTATTATTATTATTTTAAAAAATATACTGGAATCTCAAAACTATATTCAAGTAGACACACTGAAGTTCAAAATTGAATAACTGATCAATTAGTTTCAACATGTTGTAACTCTTATCGGAATGGCAGTTCTGAAACTTAAAACCCACTAAAACAATCCTCAAATTATCTTAAAATATTTCGTTGTAACCCTATTAAAAATGAATTAGACTTTTTGACGAAGGCGAGCTCTATTTTTCTAACAATTTACTTTGATCTTTGAACTTCACAATTTCCCTTAAAATGTCTTTGAAAATGAGCTAATTTCACATTTTTGGGGTTTTTTTTAGTTCTAAACTTTAGATGCAATGTGGTTATGCCTAAAGGGACATGTTGATATATTATTTCACCTTCATTTTGATGTGAACAAATATTTTATCACTATAGCGTGAAATTTCTAAACGTCTGCAATGCGTCCCTATACTCCGGTAGGCAACCCTCTTTATGCCGGTATCCCGGTCAACTTAGCGTTCACGTAACATAGCGGTAACTTAATGTAAAATAAACTAGTTTGTTATATCAGGATTCATGTAACTTGACCTAACAACTCGAGTAAAACACGTTGAATTTGGAGTGTTTGAAAAACAGAACCAATTAAAATAGATCCCAAGCCCTTAAATACCCTGTTGACGTTACTCGCAAAATGATTGGCTGGCTAGAACACGTGGTACCATTCACTCAACGTTTACATAACGTGAAATTTGTTCTCCCCTGGACAACTCTTACGCTAAGTGAATATTAATTGAATGCATTACCCTATTTGGTGACCGCATGGTCTAAGGTGTCATTCTCGCTTTACACTAGACTGTTGATGATGGGGAGGTCAAGGTTCGAATCTCAGTCGGGTGTGCTGAGTGTGGATTTCCAAAATGATTTTCCACTTTCCCTCCACGCAAATGCGGGTACACTTTCTCTAAATATGAGTATAACCTTCCTAATCCCTACAGCCTTAAAGTAATTAGTACATAAGAGTATAACCTTGAATCGGTAGTAAAGCACGATGATAACAAAAAAGAGATGATACTAAGAATTTTTTAATTTTGTCTTTATATGTGAGATATATGCGATATGTACATTAATATCATAAACTTATAAAAGTTTTTTTTAAAGGGTCTTTTAACAATTTAGTTGGAAGAAATCTTTTTAGCTTAAATTACGATTTGAGCATATACATCATCATTTTCTATATTTATTTGACAAAAATATTACATATAATGGGTCTCACCAAATAATCAAAATCTTCTAAACCTTTAAATGTTGAATTTGATTAGCAATATTATGTATTATTTTGCTGAAGACGGTTGTTTATGTTTCAAACGCATATTTTATAGAATTTTACAAGACTACGATAACAAGGAAAAAACTATTTAAAAATAATATCCTATGATTAAAGAACATTTTTTAAAAACACTAGGTTCTGCAGTCTACAATAAAATGACAAAATACCGTTTTAAAATCCTGTGTTTTAGTCTAAGGCTTAATTTTCTAAATGTTTTGACCAAACTTTTGTAGTCACAGGATCTCTAATTCATTATTTTTATTGATTAACTGGTATGAATTAATATTGATTAACAGGAAGGAAATGTTTGCTATACCAATTTGAGCCCAAGGTAAATATTGTTTAACAAACTCTTGTGATAATTCTAATGTCTTTCATGAATGTATGAATACAGTTACAAACCCTTCACCCATCTATTATTTCGCGTTAGTATTTCTTAACGTTTTTATAAATGCTTGCTTAAAATTAACTTTTCTAGAATATTTTTAACGTGTTATGTGAAATTGTATTAGTTACTATTTACTAAATAGCTTACTATTATATTAAAATAGTCCTTAGACCGTAATTAATTAGATATTTAAATGACAATATTTTGTATTTTGTTCTAATGGTAAGTTACGTTATACTTAATTTTCTCCGTCCAATATAAACTCTTTGACTTTTAACTTACCACTGAGTAAACTCCAACTATGCATCCTGCTACAAGTAAACTGCAACAAAAACACGATCCCAAAATTGCCATTTTTATATACGTTGATAATTAGTTCATTGTAAACAGCGCACAACCACAAATCACAACAATATCAACATAGTCGGACATCAAAACAATGGATTCAAATCTAACGAGTCCTAAAAATTATTTTTCAAATTCCTTTCTTTTATATAACATCAGTCCAAAACATTTAAACCTCAGACTTACATAACTAATATTATATACCAGTTGTTTTATAATTAATAAACTGTATAAACGTATAACTCTGACGAGTAGTAAGATGCGGTGCTAAAAAAAAGTCTTCGTTCTTGTATAATAAGCTTATTATTGATTAGAACACACTTAAATGTCATTATTTTAAAAACACATTCGCACGTAAATTAACGATTCAGTTATAAATCATCACTAATTACTTCTTAATAAAACTACGCGACATAGCAATCAATTTGTGGATGTGTTCTTGCCAAGTAGTTCAGGTTCGCGAGATAGTAACGAGGAGACCGCTCCTAGTGTGACACACCTGAGAAACGTACCACTTTCATTGCTGCCCCGAGTAAGGAAATTTCTCTTTCTTTCTTTGTTCTATTTGTTCGTCGCTGCGGCTTAACGGCAAAGAGTTCGACTGTCAGGAGGATGGACACCAGTTCGAATCCGAAGGGATACCTAAAATTTGTTTTATTTGATATTCTAGTTTTATACTCTCACCGTTAACCCTAGATGGATTGGTAGAGGTGGTCTCGCGGCTAGTGTGTCTGACTAGCTTTGAAACAAGGTCAGGCTGCATGAAAAGTAGCATTTCTGTTTAATAATAATTTATCCTCTTTCTGTATAGATACCAGCATAGTTGTTTTAATTGACATTCTCAAATTGCCTGTATAGTACTGAGCCATTATAAAAATCTTTGCTAAAGCTATTATAGCTCCTTTTGACAGAAAAATAAATAAATAAATTCTAGCTTTAAAGAAAAACAAATGATCATTTTATTAACAAGGTGTAGAGAGTTTAAGGATCATTATAACGTTAAATGTATTAGAATGCATATATGAACGCTAGTTGCGATTGAACACCACTTTCAAAGGTAATAATCAGACATTTTTACTAGAAAATGATGCGATTGAACACCAGCCTCCCAACTAATAATCAAACACCTTTTTACTAGTTTCAAATTTTGGGATTGGACACCAGCCTCTCAGGTAGTATTCAGGCATATTTTTACTGGATTCGAATGATGGGATTGGACACCAGCCTCCCAGATAATAATCAGACACATTTATACTAGTTTCAAATGATAGAATTGAACACCGGCCTTCCAGCTAATTTAGTGACAGGCACCACGAGAGGGGGGGGTGGGGGAGCTGGGGTTGCATATTTAATTTTTACTCAAATACAATATTTATTAATTTTTAAGACCTCAGAAATTATAATGGTTTTAGGATATACGAATATTTACATCCTGTTTAAGTCAACAAACAGCTTAAGTTATATCTTAGCGTTGATTACTGTGCGATCCGCAAATGTTTATTTTTGTCTGAATTATTCGGTGATTGACGGTGACGTTATTTCAGTGCATGGGTGTCACTCATGGACCCGGAAGCAACTAGTTGTCTACTAATGGTACAAATTAAGTCGTTTGAGAGCACCGATGCCCGTACAGCACTTTCCGTTTCCAATATTTTCCGCTTTGGAAGCACTTGTCAATCTGAGTGACAGGTCGTTTTTTATTGTTTTATTCGAATCGCCAGACAGTTGCCATTTGAATATTTCAGTTAATGTTTGTAGTTTGTTGTGACTTGTGACGATATTTAGAAAATGACGTTACTATGTTTTTATGAACTGGAAATTATTGGTATGTAATTTTTTTTTAAACTACCAAATATTTTATACTTACACGGTCGATGACCGTTGTCCCATCTTGCATTATATTCATAAGTCAGGAGCAAAATAGAGAAAAGAACGGGACATACGAGAAAAGGCAACCAAAAAGGGACAAACTACTTTTGAACGTCTAGGTTTTTTCACTAAACCTACCGATTCTTCAACCCCAGCGGCTCAAGGAAATCTTGAAGCAGTTCAAAGCACTCCCGTTAATCCTAATCCAATAGTTGAAAAAACACAGTCAGACCAAAATCCATTAAACTCAAGCAACCTTAATCAATCGGGAGTTAGATCCTTTTTATCTGTCGATACTGCTGAAACGTTTACTAGCCATAATACTGAAAAGGTACTCGAAACTGAAATTAAGCCTGCATCAAGCTTTAATGCATTTGAGTCATCTGAAACTGTTTCTAGACTACAAACGCAAAACATCTAGACAAATCTAAGTTATGCGATTTTGATTTAGGCCAACTTCAAACTCTAATTGTAAATCATGAGGATATAAGATAAGCAGTGCTTCGCCCCATTCACCTCATTTCCCGCAAGATGTAGAGGGTCATGCTTTTCCTCGTTCCGTTCTGATATACACACTTCAAAATAATGAAGCAATAAGCCGAGTTTGACTTGTGTGGAGACAGCATAAAATTGCACTGTTTTTTTCTTTCCTTGTAGGTAGTTCAGTAAACTTCTACTACCAATTAGATCAATGTTGGCAGCTCCTGAAGGTTACTCTGCAGTCAATAAGTAGGAGAAACTACATGATAGAATAACACCTCATGAAAACAGTATCAACCACAAGATGTGTTATCTAGAATGGCGTTGTCTGGAGTCTCGTCTTCATGGTGAAACAACTGTAGACATGATATTGTCTGACAGTATTAAAAGTGAAGCAGAGAAGTGGAGGCAAATTTTACGACGGATTTTAGATGTTTTGATTATTATTTTTTAGGAGAACGAGGCCTATCATTTAGAGGATACAGTCATCTCGTAGGAAACCCACGAAATGGTAATCTTCTAGGAATTCGGGAGCTATTAATTAAAGTGATAAGAGATTATATGAGTAAATTCTAAGAGTCTCAGATAGCTCATGGCAGTGGTGGCTCGTGACCAAAAAAATAGGTGGTGTGCAAATCCAAATATTCCGAACTATGGTGTAGACACTTTTATATAGGCCCTACCTATTTAAACTTATCGATATATAATTTTATATAGGCTAACATTTTACATTATTACATATTATAATATACTTTAGTATAGTTGAGGTACAATAATTAACTACTTTAAAATAAAGTAAGTATACAAATTAATAAAGGGAAAACTGTACAGCCAAATCTAAAAAAAGTGTTCATGTTTAAAGAGTTGTAATGTCCCTGATTTAACCCTAAAGAATATTTGAAAGCATAGACAATAATCTCCTCTTAATTATATATATTATTTTTATTTGAATTTTATATTTTATTATTTGGCGCTTAAACCACGTCTTCTTCTAAATTATTCAGATATGATAGTTACCAGATTAGTTCAATAGTTATTTCTTGTTGTTAAGTTCACGACCTGAAGTTAGGAGGCATCAGCTACTGTAACTAACTTCAGTGTGTGACGTAAAGTTGACTCAAAATTACAATGTAAGAGTCTTTAAAAATTAACTTCCTGCTCTGGAACAACCCAGAACATCGTAGATGTTTAATTTGAGTCATTTACCGGTTCTCGGCCATTCTGTATGTTCTATACGCTCTCGCGAACTAAACATTCTGGTAAGTTTCATTGGGCTGAGTTATATCAAGGGTGGTGTAATCTCAGCACTCACTGTGATGGCAGTCTTTGTCTCTGACGGGCGTGTGTTAGGCGCTCGTCTAGATTGTGTGCAGCATGGTCATTTTTCTATCCAAGTATCAATAATTATCATTGAATAAACCAATATCAAACTCTATCTGGCTAGTTATTTATATCATAAAAAGTGAGGCCC
>CABFOW010001841.1:82239-100687 GCA_902141385.1 Timema californicum
GGGGGGGGGGGGGCGCATTACCAAGGATGGCAGTGAAGAAGACGTATCACCAAAGGCAGGCAAGAGGTGGTGCATCACCGAGGACAGAGCAATGGGAGTGGCGCTTAGGACTGTTGGAGGCGGCGCATCACCAAGAACGGCAGGGGAGAAGATAAATCGTCAAGGGGTGGCACATCACCAAGGGCGGAGAGTGGGGGTGGCACCGAGGATAAGGAAGAGGTTAACAGATAAGTGTTCAACAGAAACTTTAAACAATTTAAAATTTATTTCATTCCAGTCGTGCATTTTGGGGGTGATAAAAAATTGTTCTCTAATTTAAAATTTTTGGGTTTTCAAATAATAATAATAATAATAATGGTAAAATTGAGTCAGACAAATATTACTAAAGTCTTAGGCCTTATTTTAAATAAACATTTTGGATTATATATTTCTTCTAATCATAGTACTCTCATTTTGTTTAGGCCTAAAACAATAAACTATTTCTTATATGTGAACTGTAACAAACAAAATTAATTTACATTCTTATTACTTAAAATTGGGAAAACAATACATTAAACATGGCAGAGGAAGTGATTAGAGAACCTGTAGAATATGACACTGAAGACAAAATGCAATTTATTTATGAGAAGAATGAAAGGGTAGGTCAATTCAAAATTAGGGTAAGTGTTTAACGGGAACAAAAGGGGAGTGATGAGGAAATTGGGGTCAGCTCTGAGAAGGTAGCAGGTAAAGAAGAGGGGATCCTGCAAATGCTGATTCAAAGTGAAGGGGGAAATATGACCTTAGTGGAAGAAAGGGCGGTAAAAACATTAGAAAAGGTAGATATTTTCAACGCTTTGTTAGAAAATATGAGTGAACTGGGATGTAAGATTGAGCGAACTGCATCAGAAAATAAAAAGGATTTAGAGCGAACTGCATCAGAAAATAAAAAGGATTTAGAGCGAACTGCATCAGAAAATAAAAAGGATTTAGAGCGAACTGCATCAGAAAATAAAAAGGATTTAGAGCGAACTGCATCAGAAAATTAAAAGGATTTAGAAAATATGGGAAAAAACTTAGAGCGAACTGCATCAGAAAAGAAAAAGGATTTAGAAAATATGAGAAAAAATTTAGAGACTAAGATCAACAAAAAAGGGGAAAAAATTCTACAGAATATAAACAAAAAGATTAAGAGTTTAGAATTGATTAATCAAAATTGCATTCAACAAATCAGTGAAATTGATGGCAGTGTTTCAGAAAGGGAAAAAAGACAAGAAAATTTAGAGGTTAGGCAGGAAAATCTAAGAAAGGGACAATTTAAGTTAATTGATCAAATATCTTTGGTGACAAACAAAACAGAGGGTTGGGAGAAGAAGTTAGATAAAGAAACCAACAAGTTATATAATCAAATTCAAATACTTGATGGCCAGATAGCACACAACATATCAGCTGTTCAAAAAGTACAGTCCAATTTGAAAACTCAAATCAAAAAGTGAGGTTAGAAATTGAAGGGCAAGGGGATGCTAGCAGGAAATTTATCAAAGAAAATATTAATGTAAAAATTCAAGTAAAAAATAAAGAAATTGAGGAAATAAAAACAAATTATTTGAAAACACAAAAACCGTTGGCACTTTAGATCAAAAATTAAACAACTTAGCTGATCAAGTACAACAAAATAAGGAGATAGGGGCAGTGAGCAAAATTGTGTGTAATCACAACCTAGTGACTAAGAATGTCAATGACCTCACCCTGTCACTCATTCCCAGATATAGGGGAGCAAAGGGCAAAATATCTGCAGCTCAGTATTTGCATAAAATTGAAAGGTTTTGTAAAGAAGAGAATTTAAAGGAAAGGAACCAAATTGAAATTTTGTTGTCATGCTTAGAAGGGGACACTGTGGGAGCTTGCAAGGTAAGCATGTCTACCAATCATGGGGTAGTAGGGCAAGGTAGGCCACCAGAGGAGTTAGGCCTAAGTTTTTCACTGAAAAGAACAAGTGTTATCAGGTTGTGGCTTGGTCACAAGAAAGTCAGTTTACTACAGTAGCAGAGCGTTCGAAATCAGATCCAGTGGGGAGTTAGTTTACCCGAGCAGGGGGACGGCGCTCAAGGAAGGATCTATGGAGCCACAAGGGTCCTTTTTCTGTCCGCATAAGGAGATAGATATGGTACATAATCTCTCATGTCAGGCATCACTCCTCATCATTATATAAATCTTTGATAATGACAAAAATAATAATTTGCATAATGTAAAAGTCTCATCAAATTAATAATATTGAAAAGCTATCATTAAGAGTAATGAACTAATAATAAAAGATATTCGACTATACATAAAGTTGACAGGTGTAAAATAATTATAAACCTGCATATTTTATTAGAATGTTTAGGGCTGATAATAAATACAGGATTGAATATAAAATTAGGAGTAATTAATAAAAAATGTTTGTGTAAAACTACTCTAATTTCCTATAGCAATAAGTTTCATGGTTGATTGACAACAATTTTCCAAGTGACTTGTGGCATCTAATGGGGATTTAGCCATTATTGAGAAATGGAAAGCTGAACAATGTATTTTTCACATTACAACTACATTAACAATCATGTTTTTTTTTAAAGTTTCTGCGTTGAGCTTTATAGTAAATTCAGGATTTTTAGTTTTTGTCGTTTTTTCTAGAATAATATCTGGTGTAGGTCTACCAAGTTGTTTTATTTTCTAACTTTTCTTCTTGAGTATACAAACTAATTTGTTTATGCATAATGTTTTGCACAGAAGTTATGTTGTTATAAAGAAAATTACGTTAACCATTATTATGAAATCAAAAACAACTATTTATATAAACTAATATTTATAAATTATCACTTTTGTGAGAACTAAGAAAGAACAATTGCAATTTAAAATGTATTAAAATTTATAGCAACGCTTTAGTCAAACTCATGATTCCGAAACAAATATCTACGTTCACTATCGAGTTGTGCACCAAGCCATATTCTAAAGAGATGCTTTGAAACTTGCTATTTAGGTCAACAACCTCTCTTTGTTTCACTACGCGTGCTCAGATGGTTGCATGCACCTACAACTTAGTAGATGCAGAAGGGCAGCGCTAGCATTCAAGCTCACAAGTGCTATAGTAAAGAGAATGATATGCTCAAGAGCATAGCCAATTTTAACCAATTCAATCTGAATAAAAATGTTGGTTCTTTATGAAGGGCTATTTAATTAATATGAAATGAAATACTATTTTATGTGAAATTATAAGTGGTTCACTTGCACTTGTGCACTCAAAGAGGAGTCGCCACTGGCTCATCGCTGACTTCAAGTACAATACCTGTCTCCCGATAGTCAAAACGAGTTTATTAAATGTTGTTCTAACCATGTCACACAAACTATTTTAAAAGAAAGATAAAATGTCAAGTACTACTCAATTATTGTAGATGGAACCCCATACTCGTCACAAGTGGAACAGACAGTTTTTATTTTGAAATATCTCAGTTTATCTCCAAAGCATCAGAGCACTGAGTATGAAGTTCAAGAACGATTTCTCGCCTTTGTAGATTGTAACAAAAAAAAACTGGTGAGGCAATAGCAGAACTTATCTGGAACAATCTGGCTAAGCATCACATTCCACTAAGTGACTGCCGTGGTCAAGGATATGACAATGGCAGTAACATGAGTGGACAGTACAAAGGGGCACAGAGTCGAATGCTGAAAGACAATCCTCTAGCTCTTTTTTCACCGTGTGTCTTTCATAGTTTAAATCTGTGTGGAAATGAAGCTGCGGTATTCTGTACTGAGTCAATCGGATTCTTTGGAAATTATAATGTATTTAGTCCTAGTCTTCAGAGATGGGAAATCTTGCAAAAACATCTTAGGTGTTCCCTTCACAGCATGTCTGATACGAGATGGTCTTCAAGAATTGAATGTGTCAAGCTACAGACCTATGGGACAAAAAAGAGGCGATCGAAGTGGATTAAAACTTCAACCTATCTGCTGAAACTTTAAATGATCCTAAGGGACTTGCAGAATATTTTGATTATTTTAAATGTATAGTTATGGCGTCTGTTTGGTATAAAGTGCTGACCACAATTGATTACAGAAACAAAGTTTTACAGGCTGGAAAACTACTCTTGATGTAGAAGTGAAAAATATATGCAGTTTGATGAATGATTTAAACACTTAAGAAGCAGCTGGAAAAACATTTTTGAAGAGTTAAAGCCTGTTAGCGCCAATATAAATAAAGCAACAACCTTTCCAGAAAAACGCACAGTCAGAACGAGACTAGCTGATGGGTCAACTCAAGTAGGTGATTGCAATCCAGAAGAGCGTTTAAAGCTTAAGGTGTTTTATGTTTTTACTGGACTGTGCGATTGTAAATATCACAACATGGTATACTGACATTCGAAACATTGATGAAATGTTCAGCTTTTTATGGAAATATCCAAGAATTTCAAAATAGGAACTTATTGAAAGATCAAACAGATTTATTAATTCTCATAGCAGTGACGTATCTGACCTGTTAAAATAAATTAATCAATGGAAATCAATTCAGCCAGCTAACTTAAAAAAATATATATATCTTTCGCCTCTTGATCTCCTAAACACACTGAAAAAACAGAAACTTAAAGCATATTTCCAAGTGTGTGTATCACTATTCGGGTGTTCTGCACATTGCCAGTGAAGGTAGCCGAAGCAGAAAGGTTTTTCAGCACACTTTTAAGAGTGAAGAACTTCCTCCATTCAACCATGGCACCAGATCAACTGTCAAACTTGGGTGCACTTGCCTTGGAGCCTTTCCTAGTGAGACAACTTGATTACAATGGACTTATTGACACGTTTGCTTTTTTTAAAAAAAAGGCCAGAAAAGCAATTTTTTTTAATTCACGTATGTAAAATGATAGATTTTTAAGAACATTTGGCAATAATTACTTCTAATATTATGCTTTTGTATACTTTAAATATTAATTATAATGCTTTTGAATGTAATTAAACTTTATTATGTCATGCTTTTATAACTAAACTAACTATATATACTTTTTTTTTTCAACCTTAAGTTTATCAATTCAAAAGTAGTAAATTTTACTTATGAAATAGGTCAGGTTTCATCTAGATGGCTTTTTGGTTTTTAATTAAATTATTTTTTCAAGTGAAAAATCAGTCATCCGTTTTATAATAAGTATGCTTATTGATATCCTTTGTCCTTTGTATTGTGAGTCTATATTTTTTATTAATTATGTGTAACTCATATTTTTTAAAAGTGCTTTAAAGTATGATTGTAATTTTTGAATTTGTCCCTGGGGGCCGTGATTTCTCCCCACGGCCCTGCTTAGTGCTAGTTTACACTTTCCTAGTTGTCACTGGTGTCAGCTCTGGGGTATGAAGGCTAGACCTCTTCTGTTTCTTGTCAACCTCCTGGCTATAGGTGCCTTCCATGGTCCACCCCGTGGTCGAATCTCTCTGTATCTGTAGACAGAACTGGGATAGGATTCCTAGACATAAATGGTTTTAGTCTCCCTACATTAACTACTATTGAGCGGTATGGGATCTGAAGGTGTACAACGACTTTACTTAGGACTTATAAGCTTTGGTATGGTCCCGTTAATTTCGTCTGTATCTTCCTAGCTTGGTTCTTATTCAAGGTGGTACACGTTAAATAGACCCAGTCACCAACGTGATACCTAATTGGTTGTGCTTTCTTGTCGTGTTGCTTGACCTGTTTTAAGAATGAATCGTGGCTGTTCTTGTATACTATCTCTCATAGTTATTGTAGTTTAGCCGCTACATCTAACAAAATCATTTGACAATCCCGCAGGTAGCTTGCTCCTGGTAAATGGTTTAATCATCTTACGTCCGTAAATCACTTCATACGGTGTAACTTTAATGATTGAATGTACTTGGGTGTTATATGCTGTGAATACCAAAGTTAAATAAACGTCCCAATTATTTTGATTCACATTGACAAAATGTGATAGCTTTCTACTGATGGTTTGATGAAATTGCTCTGTCCTACCATTATAATGTTGATGTCCTGGACTAGTATTAAACTTATTCACTTTCAACAATTTACACAATTTCGTCACCAGGTTTGACATAAAATTAATCCCTTGATCTGACTCTACATAGCTCCAAACTTTAAAATCCATTCGTAAATTAATGCTTTAGCCACTGTTTCTGTTATCTAATCTGGTAGCGATATCATCACCAAGTATCTTGAAAAATGATCTAGAATTGTTAAAATGTACTTATTTCCATCCAACGTCTTAGGCAGAGGACCGACAATGTCTACTCCAATTCTCTCTATGGGTTTGGATACTTCCGGTAACTCTCTTAATTCCCGTCTGATTATTTCTTTTAGAGTCCTCTTCCGGCAGTTAACGCAACTGTCTACATAGTCGTCCACATCCTGTCGTCTCGTTGGCAACCAATATGATTAAACTATCCTCATGTTGGTGGCTCGTCTCCCGGTATATGCTGCTAACATATGATCATGGTTTTAGCGCAGAATATTTTCTACTTCACTTCAAGGTACAACTAACCTTAAACCTTGCTGGGTTTCTTTGTACAACATTCCGTCCACTTTTGTGAATTGAGGTTGCTCCCTCCATTTTTGACAATTTGAGTCATTCTTTTGACTCAGGTTATAACTGTCACTGTTACTTGAGGTACCTCCTAACGAGGTTTTCAGCAGAAAAGAGAAAGAGTTTCTAAAGATGAGTGGCGTGTGGTAAATATTTTTCTAGGGTAAACTATCAAGATTTTTTAAATATAAAAATTAAATTTTATGTTAAATATATTAAAGTATGTACGTTATTTGTGATTGAGCTGGATTCTTCTATTCTCCTTAGCAAATTCCTAAATCACTATATCATATAACTGCGGATTTTGCCTTAATTGTTGTAGAAGACCTTCTTCAATGGATAACACTGACAAGTTTGTGAGGCACTCTTGGCCTTGTTAATTGCGTGCAAAATTTTTTACTCTTTTAATGCTGAGGAATGTCTCTCAGTGGAAGGCCTTTTTGCCGGGATGGTTACATTTAGTTTACACAGTTTTAACCACTTGACAATATGCTCGTTGTAGATCATTTGATTTAATAAAAACAAGCAAATCACTGACAATTTTGTGACGAAAATTCTGTAAAATTTGGATGACTACAAGCTGTGGTCTTAAAGAAGGGAAATCATACATATTACCATAGCTGTCTTTTAAGGTCAGGAAAGCCATTACGGGGAAACTGCGTTTGTATTTTTCAAAATTATCTACATGTAAAAGTTCCAAAAAACATTATGAGTCCAAGTTCTTGAACCTATCACTTATCTCTATTATAAATGAGTCTAAAATCTCACAGTAGAGGCATTTGTAATACATTTTTACATCAAAGATCTCAGTCTTTCTTGGGATTTTTTTTCAGGCTCATTCACGTCAGACTCTTCGTCCGTTGTTCAAATTCTCTCAAATTCTTCAAGATTGTTTTTAAATTTACCTTGAAATTCCTTTACTTTGTTTATGCAATAACCGATGTAATTAATTTTTGCTTGCACTATATCAAATAATCTATCAGTAAGAGGGAAAATATAAGCAAATGTATTTAGTAGAAAATTAAAATTGAAATCTTGCATTGATACTTCAAATCTATGGGCAGCAATGTAATGCTTCTTGATCCCATTTTCCCTCTGTATCTATAATCTTGCCAAACAACGAAATTGGTTGATTCCTATACTCGTAAATAGTTTCAACCAATCTAGAATTTCAGCGTGTAGAAGCTACTCTTGGAAGCCTTTTCTTCATTTCTTCATCCAAAGCTCGTGTTCTTTTGGTTGATTTTGAAAAAAAAACTCTGCTAGGCCATTCAAAGTAAGAAAAAAAAATTCTGCAGTCTTTGATAAGGGACACGCCCTGCGAAAATACAAGATACAGCCGGTGAGCGAAGCAGTGTACAAAAATTGCAATCGGAAATGTATCTCTTACTTTGGACTGCAATCCATTCATGTGCCTAGCCATGACTGCAGTCCCGTCGTAGCTTTGTGTAATCAGCTTTTGTTCACAACCATATTCCTATATCAATTTTACAACATAGATGTATAGTGCTTCCGTTGTTCTGTCATCAGAAATATTTATGAAGCCCAACAATCTCTCATGTACCTGTCAATCTTGAGTAACATAGCGAAAGACAGAAGACAATCGAAAAAAATTATTTATACCTGTTGTTTTATCCAGTGTGATGGAAACAAAATTGGTTTCGTTGATCTCTTTTTTTATATTAAACAGTAACATATTTGAAAGCTCATTGATCAAATCATTTTGAATCAAATTCGACAGTCTCGTAAATATAGATGAATGTTCTAAAGGTTCTCCAATTTTTCATCATACTCACTTAAAATAATCACTAGTTCAACGTAATTACCTTTATTGAAAGACTCACTCGTTTCGTCGTGGCCTATAAATGCCAGTTCTTGCCGTGCTAAAAATCAAAATACACCAATGAATCGCTTCATAATTTCTCTATTCATCCTAACAAGTTCATTGTGCTGCGAAATCCGTAGTATTTTATGTTCATCAAGCATTAGATCAATTCTAGATTTACCAGACGTTTTTTCAGCGATCATGTTTTTAATGGCTTTGTGTATGTTGCTCATGTCATTGTAACCAGTACTGTTTCAAATGCACTTGTCATTTAAAAAAGAAGACAAGGCCAGCAGTATAATTTTTGTACATGAGAACATCCCGTCAACCATTCATTATTTTTGAACAAATGTGAGCTGAAACGCCTTAAACATGATTTTACTTTTGTACTAATGTTCAGTTCAGGTGTAGGTCTACCACATTGTATTATTTGTTTTTTAGCTTCGAAATTACACGAAGCAAAGCTATATTTTAAAGTGTTACCAATGACGCAATCACATTTTGGTTGATCTGTAGATTCGCATGGTCTCGACTAGATATCCATGCTTCTCAACGGTATAATACGTAAAAAGAAAGATTGCTGACCTTAACGTCATACATACTGGCTGTATCCAAATAGTCAAGTACACTTGACTTGATGCAGACTTGATAAATTTACACTTTACACTCACTTGAGATCGATGACTCCAACATACTTTTCGAACGGCAAACTACCCTTTACACGCACTTGAGTCCCCAGTGCTGCTTCCTACCAGTGATCTTAGAAACTATTTTAAACGGCATCTATTAGCCGGGAATGAAAATGAATGCAACGTTTTAATATCAATTCCCGCTTATTTTCATTAGACATTTCTAACACAACATAACACAAATACACTACAACAAAAGCAGTACCGGTATAGTTAAAATACTTTACCTCGGATAACAGATCACAAATCATAGATCACATTACCCTAGCAGACGAAAAATTAAGCAGTTGCCAATCAGAATCCGCATCGACGGCGTATCAAGGGTAACTTGCCGTCACCCTTGGTCTCAAGGGCTTGTGAGGGGTGCATCGGCACACTTCGTGACTATTCGGACGGTTCTACACTTGATCACGTGATTGCCAATGCAACTATCGAGTGAACGTCAAGGGTCGACGGTGCGTGAAGTAGACTATTCGGATACAGCCACTGCGAATACCACGTTATACAACTAACACATATAATCTAACACAATATATTAATACGTAAAAAAGTATAACCATTATTGGCTGGTTATTATTTTAACCACTAGATACATTTAATTTTTATTTTAATGCGGTTTCGGTCACGTATAATAATGAAATAACCAAAGAATGTGTAGCATTTTAGGAACATAATTGTCTGGTCCCAGGCGATTGCGGGTACTGTGGTGATAATAGGCAAGAGCAACCGACTGAACGCGAGTACACAGCTTAGAGGAACGTACTACTCAGGCGCGGCGCTATTCGCTCACAAACCACAGTCAGAGTCGGAAGAAGCAAAATCTGTTGCACATTGAGCTTTGTATGTAGAACAGGCAACACATTCTATACCAAACAATAGCAAATCAATGATTAAACTGACACTCATAACATTTTTCTGTTAATGGTAATTGTATTTATGTCTCTAATTGTCTGTGGGTAAGCAATTCTTACCTTGCGTCTATGGAATAAACGCCACTGACAAAGTCAAGCTCGAAGATTACTATGACGTGTTTCAGAACACTGGAAAGTTCTTACGTGTCTGCCTTCCAACTTTCGGTTTTTCCTAAGTTCAAATTCTATTCTAAAATTAATTTAATAGGGGGCTAAGCTTATTTAAAGCAAGTTACGTAACTGAATTAAAGAATTGATGTGATTATAGCTTGGTATTAATCTTTTGAAAAGTAAATTTGACTATTATTTTGCCCATATATGTTGCGATACCTTACGTTTACTATTAACTGTGTCATGTAAAAGTTTCAAAATGTTGCAACATTGGCAATCCATGCGTTTTAACTATCGTCATCAACGTCTAAACACGGTGCATATAACCTATAAATAATGATTCAATGATTTCAAATTATCAAAACTCCACGAGTTATAAGGGGTATAACCTGATATTTTGTGTTTTTTTACGTACCTTTGTTAAGATAAAGTATTATTTAAGTATGCCCTGGAATTTGTTATACCTAAACATGCATATGAAATGTACAGAATAACATATTTTTAATACCAATAATATTAATACTATAAATATTTCAATGAATATAAACATCAATAATACATATTTATACTAACAATATATATTAATATAACCTTCTTTGGTGGCCACATGGTCTATGGCACTAGTCTCCCAAAGGACTAGACTCCTCATGACTGTAAGATCGTGGTATGATCCCGGTCGGGTGTAATGAGGGTGGTGTTACCTAAACAGTTTCCCGCCCTCCTTCCACGCAAATATGGGTACATTTCTCTCAACTAAATCTTCCTCGTCACAAACTCATTAGCGTAATTAGTACATAAACGTATAACCCAAATGGGAAGTAAAATGCTGTGTTACACATAATATTTTTTAATATAATATATTAATGCATATATTATTAATATTATATATTACTACTACTACTACTACTACTACTATTAATAATTATAATATTAAAATTATAAGTATTTCAATTAAATATTTATAATAATAGCAATACTATACATACTTCAACGGAATATAAATATTAATTTTATTATTAATGTTAATAATATAAATGTTATCCTGTACACCTCATATTAATGTCTAGTTACTAAATATCATCCCGATACATTAAATTACTTTACCTTAACATGGGTAAGGAAAAGCATAATATAGTAAGTCTGACCTCTTATAGTTCTTGAATAATGATTTAAAAACATTAAAACACTATAGTTTATTTACTACACTTGTTAAAATAATTGCGCCATAAAGTTTTGATGGAAGCAGTGTTATAAATACAAATATATTTATAGCTGTATCTGGTTACAATGCCATATTATCTGTATACTGTTTCTACAGAAGAAAGGATCTCTGGAATTCTTAATTTTAATAAATAAAATAGATTTAAATAATATTAATAATAATACTATTTTAATAAAATATTAACTCAGTCAACAGGTACCAGAAAAAAAACCCTTTAGCAGCCAATGTGACGATAAGCAACATGGTCTAAAATCAAGGTCCTAGACCAGAGATTATCCTAGACTCTACACTATCTTTAGCCTTGCATCGGATCAAAAGTTCATCTTTCTAACGTCAATTGCCAAGCGCCATTTTATATTGTCAAGCTATTTATTCTGTTGGTACTTTGCTTTTAAATTAAGTACCCTTTATTTGACTGTGCTTGTGAAGTGCTATTCAATTGTAGATATTAATTTGGAGACAGCTGTTGATATGCTTAAACATGAGTTCACATATATCACAACGTAATACTTTAGAAAACAATGAAGAAGAGAACCATCAAATAGGCTTAAATACAAAATCAACCTCTGGTTGTGGCGTTATTCCAGACATGCTAAAACACAATGAATTAGATTTACCCATATCTATATTGAAAGTTAAACGTAAACTCAATTTTGAAAACGAGACAACACAAAAAAATGGTTCAAGACCTGCTATCAATTTTGATGATTTTGAAAGTACTTCATTGAGTATGTCTCTTGGTCTGGGAATGTCTGATCAGACTTGTTCAAGACGTTCTCCCCTTGACAGTATCCCAAGTTTTTTTTCTGGGGTTGAAAGACTACCTAGACAGAATGAGTCAAGTGGTAACTCCACTATACGTTCTCTGGAAGATATATCGGATACTTCTCCTGGGCGATTATCAAGCTATTCCTCTACTCTCGACTCACCAGAGATTTTGCCTGCAGTCTTATTTGGTTGCAAAAGCCCCACTGAAACAGTCTCTCATCAAAGTACTACCACTCCACTGCATAAATTACCCATTGTTAATGCCCCAGCAAATATTAACATATTTAAGGCGCCCACTCCTAAAGCAATGGCAATGATCTCACTAAAGAAACATCACTCAACACTTTTCGGGTAGGTCATATTTCTTGTAAGGACATATGTGACAATTTTAGGGTAAGAGGACAGACATCACTAATATGACTTTTTCCTTGTTATAGGGACTTATCACATGTTTAGACACATATAGTTAATTATTATTACACACAAGTGGACTAGATGGCAAATCAAGTAGTAGGCCTACACTTTATCCATCCCATTCTCAGCCATTTTTTTCTTAAAATATCCTTAATATTAATATCAGACATAATTTATTCCAAACCTTAAAACGGATAGAATCGATTTGAACAACAAAAAAATGAAATAAGATAAAAGTTCCACTCACCTAAGGGACGTGGTACTTATCTTTCGGCTATTCTAGAACAATTTGAACATATTGCACTAAATCCCAAACAAAATTTATGCTACCAATTTATGAGGGCGTAAAGACCATCTGCAACAACAACATTTAACTTTACTTCTCCAAGCGATTTGACTCCCTAGGTGATCCACCAAGTATCTGTACTATCTAAATTCTAGAAGCAGTGTAAAACAATTAAAACATAATATTTATGACATGGAAATAAGACAACTAGCTTATATTAATTATTTCAACACTTATCCAATCCAGCTTAACCTAACCTGTAATTATTATGATAGGCTAGTTTCCCACCCCAGCTTAACCTAGCCTTCCATGTGTCCCTAAATTAAATTTATGGTAGATAAAATATTTATTCAATATAATAATTAAACATGAGTGGTACACGTTATACAATGAAATATGAAATATCCATTTTAATTTGCACTGTGCAGGATCACAAATGTAACACAAAGCATCATGGGATGATGTCATCCATCCACTACTCAGGATAATGCTAAGGTTGCATGTCATTGTCAATATTTATGCCTCGAAAGTGATTTGGGCGATGTGTTGTCGAGTTTTGTTTGGATGTAGTATTTATTAAAAGTGCTAAAAATTCTTAAATCTTAAGTGTCATTTGATTCTTTGTACTCTTGTATATGTAACAAAGTGAATAAAACCATAACAATGAAAAAAAGGTGTAGTTAGCTCAAGATATGGATGGGTGGCATACTTTTGTAAGTGTAGCAATGAACGTTCGAGTTTCTAGTGCCATAGAGTAAGTTAGTAAGGGGAAATCGAACTTACAAACAAATATTAAATTTATTTATTTATTTACTACCAAAAATCGAAGTTTAATGTTCAGTAATCGACGTATGGGATTTAAAATGTTATGAAAAATGGGGTGTGGCTGTGTCATGGACACGGCCGTGTGTTGTACGTGAATACGTTTATGTAAATAAAATAAAATATTTTTATTTATGTATTTAGGATAAAAGCAAGGAAACAAATAATTATTGTGTTACAATATAACTTTATTAATTATAGGTCTATGATACGAAAATGACGACAAAAATGGCATACAAGATACATCGAGATTTCTGGTAAACGTTAAATCAATACAGGTATTACCTAACGTTGTTGGAGAAGTTTCAATATAAGACAAATTGAACTCGCTGAGCATGAAGTCAGGCAATGAGCGGTTTTGTGAGACATCAACATTAAAGTCTCCAACTATCATAACTGCTGTAGTAAGATCAGGCTCGTAATCGGGTATAATTTAAGCGATGTTTTTGGAATATTAATCACTACTTTAAACTAATGTTTTATATACAATCGATAGAGTTTGACGACAGCTGACGATTCACACCTAAACGAACATTGTAGCTTCTCCGAGTCAAAAGTTATACTAATTGCAAATCTCGATACGCAGCAAAATAACCTCAAAATGGCGGCGCTTCCCCCTCCACCCCACGTGATGCGTCACTGTTCTCGCGTATTGTAATGCATTCTTTGATCCTTTAGCTATCCAGTGGTATAATTTAATTTTGGATGTAGAGGATATATTCGAAACTACAACGCCAAACTGTATCCCCCGATTTTGTTATCATTAGGTTTTTTGGATTGCCCCCGTATGGTAGCAAATTTAAAGACGTATTCACGTCAAAAGCCTAAAATGAGACACACAAAGCGTAGGCCCTACTATGGCCTCAAAAAATACTAAAATCTATAAAGTTTGATTATTTACAGTTAGCTAATTACCATGCGATTAAAACAAAACTCACTACATTCACAGGTGGAATGTAGAAATTTAAATATCGACTAACTTTGTGTTGACTTATATGTAAGCTAGTTTGCATTATAATCTTAACTTGTGTTAGTATCTGGTGAATGACATTTTAAAGTGTACATTATTGAAATTAAATTGTTTATTTGATACATATTATTTTAATTTTATTACAGTAGGCCTATGAAAGGTTAGATTAAGCTTGGTTAGGTAAGAACCATAATAATTATATAACTTATTGAGGGTTTGAAAGTTAGGTTTGTATTATTCAAACAATTATTTTAAATAAGTTACTAGTTTAAGTTTTTATATATAGGCTATGATATCATTTCACTTTAGCATTTGGGTGTGGCTCTTTGAATTTGTTCAATTGTAATGGAAAGTTAGGCGAGTTTACTTTGTGTCCAATCATCAGTTGATGCTCCTAATACTTATTAACTCTTGAGTGGGTGCACTGTAATACCGGTATTTAACACAAGCAAGCGCATGGGGTACTTTATACCTCATTTTATTTTCATGGTTCTATTGATACATGTATGAATGAAATAATTTGTTTTATGGTATGCTTTATTTTAATTAGATCCATGTAAGCCTATTAGATATATATTGTATTAATAACCAAACATATTGATAGATATCGTTATTTATATGATAAAAAATAAAGGCTTAATATTTAGCAAAATATTTTTATGAAAGTTACCATACATACTTAGCCATTACTCTTTTGTGTAAATACTTGTTATTATTTTGCTAGTTAATACTCTTACAGTGACTAAAAGTACAATACAAATATAATTATAACAATCATGATAATCTAAAATGATTACTAAGTTTAAAAATGTGAAGTTTTTAAATAATTAAATATTTTTAAGAATCAGAATCAGCCTCATTTATGTTGTTACACTCATCACATGTGTATGCTATATGAACGTGATTCTTACATGTAAATTGTTTGTATGTTCCACATTTTATTGTGGTGCCAACATCTTTTGATCGACCACATAACACACACCTTTCTCGTTTCTTTATGGCTAGCTTTTCTCCATCATCTTTATGCTTCATAGTACTTGCATACTTACTGAGAAAGGTTGATAATTTAATGGAGAGCAACTTGATTTTAGCTCTTTCTTCAAGGTGAGGCTTCATCATAGTCATAGCTAGCTTTTTCAAAAATATTCTTCTGGCTGTAAGTTTTGAGATGTTGAAGAGTATAAAATTTTTGCATTGATGCCAGCTATATTTATCAATGAATAAAATACTCTCATAGGCCATTGCCTTGTAATACGTGGAATATCGTATACACTACACATTTGATCCACTGTATTATCTATTCCTCCTTTTGACTTGTAATCCATTATTATATCTGGTTTTTTAGTGTCATCATTGATAGTTGGTGAATCATGCATTGGAGATAATAAAATTACAGCCTTGTTTTCTTGGACACATATAATGTGATCATTATGTTTTTCTGAAATCCAAATATGGACGAACACACTTTTTGATTTTTGTTTGCCTGAAATTCATAGAGAATCTCTATTTTGTCTTTTTTGAGAGTACCAACACAAGTTAATTTCTTTTCCAAAAGAGATTTTGCCAGGGGATAGCTGGTATACCAGTTATCCACTGTAAGATTTCGATTTGATCCTTCAATATTTGAAACCAATCTATTCACAATGTTAATTGGCTTATTTGACACTAGAATGGGCCTTCTTCTTGCTTACCACAATACACTTCT
The DNA here is from genome assembly GCA_902141385.1 of Timema californicum. Taxonomy (NCBI): domain Eukaryota; kingdom Metazoa; phylum Arthropoda; class Insecta; order Phasmatodea; family Timematidae; genus Timema; species Timema californicum. The sequence goes on from CABFOW010001841.1 coordinate 98,514, forward strand.
AAATTATGGACAACAAATGTATTTGAGTCACAGATTGCATAAATTTTGATCCCGTATTTTGCAGGTTTATTCAGAATATATTGAACAAAACTGCAGCGCCCCTGAAATGCTTCCAGATTCTCATCAAATATGACATGAGTACCCATATTATATGTGTTCTTACAATTCAGTACAAATGCATCCAAAAATGCTATCACAGCAGCTAGCTTATCTATTTTTCTTCACTCATTTCTTGTAACCTTATTGTCAAATCGTAGAAAACGAAGCAAGAATAAAAATCTCTTGTAGCGCAGACTAGCTCTTAGAATCTGTATTCTGGTCCCATCTGAAGCCCTTAATTCTTTGACATTAGTGTGATGTCCCTTTTTGATTCCAATAAGGTAAAGACACCCCAATAATGCCATAATCTCAGCTCTTGACGTTTCTTTTCCGTCCCTGTTCCTAGAATATGGTGCTGTCAATTGTCTTTTTGCAATATGTATATTTGTAAACTTTACAATGTCATCTAACATAACCATATCAATAATTTTATGATATGCTGATATTTCATCTTTAATATCTCTTGCAATAAGTTTGGGACCAGGAGATACTTTGACTATGCTTTATTTTGTGAATTTTTACTTTCTTCGAAAAGTCAGTTTTCCTCCAAATACATTCTCTATCTTTTCCGATAAAAATAATCTTCATTAGTTGTAGTTTTACCATCATCATCTGAAGAAACACAATCTTGTTCAGACTCACTATAATGGTCACTTTGAATTAAAATTTCCTCATTTTCATCAGAATCGGCGCTATCAATATATTCGTCATCTGACAGCTCCTGCAATATTTTGCTGATTTCTTCGGTAGACATCATTCTAATAAAATAAGAATTTATTTGAATTTTGGTATTAATTAGATTTTGCCATTTCTAAAACCAATTGGTTATAACAGAGTAGTAAATAAAAATGGAAATATATATATATATATATATATAAAAAACCTTGAAAGGACTTAAACACAAGCTTATTAGCTCTATTAAAAATAAAAATTAGAATAAAAAATACCCAACAAATAGTTCAAGGAGATTTGCATAGAAATTTATTCATTTATGAAAAATCAATTAGATAAATATATAAACTTAAGTGACTTGAGCGGGCATGTGGGGTATGCAATACCCCAGTAATACACTCTTTCAAATAAATTCAATTTTCAGACACACTAATTGATTTCACTGAACACTAACCATATCAACCGATAGTCAAGGTCACACTGAAGGAATAGATAAAGCAACATGCCCGCCAGGCACCTGACAGTACTACCACACACTAAAAAGAAAAAAATTGGGTACTTTATACCCCAGCGTGCCCGCTCGAGGGTTGAACAGGATTAGGCTCTCTGTAACAGAATAGTGCTTGGCCACTGGTGCTTGACTGGTGTGAAGATAAAATGAAAAAACAACACTACTAGAGCTTACTCTATTTACTTGAAAAACATATTTTAGACAGTGGAAATACATAATATTCAAATATAACAAATGTACATTTTTGTTTAATTATAATTAATTTTAAACTTGATCACTAAGCGTTTACTTAGAACCAGTGGCGCACCCAAGGAGGTGGGGTAAACGGGGCACCTTCCCCCATGACCCCTCATATATTAAAAGTGCCACTTATATTCTCATTTGAAAAATGCACAACCATAGTAGCTTCCATACATTGTATACAAGAAAATGTATATAGCTAGTAGCCACCATTCTGGTAATTAAGTTCGTTTTAGTTTTTACGTCTCTTAACACAAGATATGGGTTATTACACCGAGGAACTCGCTTATAGAGACTTCAGAATCACTCGCACCCCACCCAATTTCGGTTAAAATTAATACTAAAGTACTTCGAACTGACAAAGCTACCAGAACGTGTTATTCAACACATTAACTTATATTGACTTAGACCAGGGGCTCTCTCATCTTAGACCGAAGGAGCCTTTGTACCAAAAAAATTAATGGCCGAACTCTCATAAAAATATTTACACTAGTATTATGATCATTAAATAAATACATTTAAATCTCACAAGTCTTTTATAATTTAATGCTTGAATTAATATAAAAGAAAAACTACACTACACCCCGACCTCCGCGTCACTCAAAAACAAGTTATATTTTGAGTGCGATGACTTATGAGACCAGGTAGCTTA